>CAKNWU010081195.1:0-15687 GCA_932072015.1 Andricus quercustozae | reverse complement strand
TTCGCAACCTAATTGGTTTACCAGGAGGAAAAACGTATCTTCGAAATTCAAATCGTAGCTTCTGATTTGTGCGGGGGATAAGCCGAATGTACCCAAGTTGTCCAAGTGCATATCCAAGTACTATAGGTGAAGGCGGCCACCCAGGAGGCGACCTAGCTTCGGCATGAAGAGGTTGCTCCTGAGGAGGATTCCGGCCAGGTGAATGTTGTCTATCAGAAGAAGAAGAACCAGGGTTAAGTTCGCCATTCCGATTCAATTCGGACTGTAGTGAATCGCTATTTGCTGAAGCTTTAATGAAATTTTCGGGGAAGATTGGGTGCAATTCGCCCACTGGACAATCTCGAATTTCATCTCGGGTCAAATCATCGACTGTTCCGCTTATCATATTCAATTTAATTCTCGATTTAGCATTACGTGTTGTATATATTCCACGAAGAAACCCGCTATTCTCAAATATAGCAAAAATGTCACCATTGGATGCTGATAATACAATATGTTCTTTTTTTGGCACGGAAATATATTTTTTTTGTTTTGTTCGCAATCTAATTGGATAACCAGCAGGAAAAACGTATCTTCGAAATTCGAATCGTAGATGCTGATTTGTGCGGGGAATAAGCCGGATATATCCAAGTTGTTCAAGTGTATATCCAAGTACTATAGGTGAAGGCGGGCACGAACGAGGCGATCTGTCCCTGGCACGAAGAGCACGCTCCTCAGGAGCCTCTGGTATATGACGAAAAGGAGAATAGTGACATTGGACCGCTAGGGGAGTATCAATGATATCTCTGTTTGACTGCAAAGTTGATTCTGAGAAAAGAAATAGAGGATTCATGTTTCTTGTGGAACAAATTTCAAAAAGAGATTGATACTTTATTCTCGTTTTTGGTATAAAATACTGTAAAATCATCAGTGAAGGATTCTGTAATGAAAACTTGTGCCATTAAAATGTCAGGTTAAAAATTGTTTAGCCTTTCGAGACGAGGAATACCGAACCTGGCTCGCTTTAGCCTCGTTCACTCCTCGGTTCCGCCTCGTTTTCTCGGGCCTATTGCTCTGTTTAACGCCTCGCATTCTCCCTCATCCCGTCTCATCCGTCCTCGTTCTCGTGTGGGTTTTTCCAAGGAATGTGACAGATGTGCGCTAGTGGAGCGGACAGCTTGCGGGAGTATTATTTTGCCACTCTCACACGCTAGATGAATAGTTGAAGTCGAAATATGATCACATATTATACGTTTTTGATCATTGCTGATAAATTTGATATTAAGGGCGAGTTATGGTTAATTAAGATAAGAAAGAGCCTTTTTCAATAATTTAAAAAAAATACAGCTAATGTATTTTAAATTAGCGATTTACAGTATTGTAGTATATCATTGATAAACATTTTGTGAAATCTCCAGCCAATCTCCGGAGACGTCTCGAAAAAAAAGATGTTTTGGATTGGAGGTCGTTTTTCAGCATTCGATTATCTGAAATCAAAAAATAAAATTGTGTTTGTTATTCTATGAGTTTTCCCGGGTAACCCTGTCGAGTTTTTTACTGATTTTTCAAGTTTTGGTAATATTAGAAAGCGAAAAACGAGATTTTTTCTTAAAAAATCGGTCAAATTGTTATTGTGAAATAAAGAATAACAACAAATTAAAAAAAAACTCAACAAGGTTACCTCATGAATTATATAGAGAAGTAATGTTCAAATTTTGGATAGGATCGGTAAAATGGATTTGAAATGACAGCCTAAACCGGCTTTGATAACGGGTAGTATGGAAAAATCGATTTAAAGTTTCAAACAGTAAAAATCATGCGTACTCACACAGAATTGTCGATGCCTTTTTCTTTCTTCACTGCTAACTTTTCTCTGCATTTTCACTCACAGACGAATAACACGTTATAAATCTAATGAAGATCAGTCAAAATATTCGAAAACTGACACGAAACAAGCTAACGTACGTACATAACTGCTCCGTAGAACGCGTCGTTCTCGACTGATATTTAGCACACTCAATTATCCTTAGTTTTACTTTAAATGCGCTAAAAATTTAGTACAACTTTCTACAGATGCTGTACATTCATAAAATAAAATAAAAAAAAAATGAAAAAAAAAATTTACAAACCGTCACCTCCCCCTTAAATACGATTATGTTACGATTTTTTCAAAGATTTAACTTCACTCTGTATGTTATTTTGTTGGTATTAAAAATTTATTTTGCCAATTATAAAGATAGAATTTGTGAAATAGAATGGTAAAAAGGATGGTATATTTTTAAGTCATTTGGAGTTTAAAGAATTCCGCACTAATTTAGTTTTTTATATTTCAAACTAGAATTTTAAAATATTGTGGTGTCTAATGTCTACGTTTGGTAAATAGAATATATTTGCCGGGACATTTAACAAATCGAAAGGGCGTGCCTACTTGAATTACTTTGACTACTACATATTGTTTAAATTTTATGAAATTTGACTGTATAATAAGTAATAAATAAGTCAGTGATAAGAATCATATAAACTCATATGATCATCACACAATCGATTTTAAAATTCACTTCTACGAAATGCATGTATTAAAGACTTTATATTCATGTATGTTTATTGGAATATACATGTATGTATATTTGCATATTCATTTACATAAAAAATTTCATAATTCGGAAATGCCGACGTGTATATATTAGGGTTTGTCTGACTCGAAATAAAATAAAAAAGTTCTTGAATCCCAGAGTTAAGGAAAAATAATGAATGTTATTATTGTTTTTTAATTTCCATAATATGCAAATTTTTTTTTTTTTAGAATTTTCAGTTAATTTCGTATAGGGAAAATTTAATCTCTTATGGAGTCCTGAAAATGAAAAAAATATAGCAGTACATAGCTTCTAGAGTTTTTGTTCATTTTCAGATGCTTATTTAAAAATTAATGTTTCCAAATGAAACTCAAAAACAAATCAGAAAAAATTGTGAGAATTAGTCATATTATGCAGATGAAGAGATAAAAATATCATTTATGTTTTTTCTAAAACTCCCATTAAAAAATTATTTTCTTTTATTTCAACTTTGCACAATCACAAGACATTAATTAATTTTTGAACATTTTAAAGGATTCCAACAGTTTTTACAGAAATTTCAAATTTTCACATAGATTTTGCATACACTTTAAGGCTTTATGGAATTCACTACGATTTCAAAATATTTAAAGATTTCACAAACGTTACAAATATTGTAATATTTTCAAACTATTACACACGATTTGAAAAATATTTCAGCAGTATTTCAAAGAATTCTTAAACTTTTTAAAAGATTTAACAAAATTTAACAAAAAAGCATTAAAGTCTATACAATATCTATGTGAAAATTTGATTTCACAAACATTTCAAATATTTTAATATTTGTTAAATTCTTTAAACTACATATCAGCTAAAAATCTCCCTATCTTTTTACATTTTTGTTTCATATATTCTGTTATTATAATTTTAAAATAAATTATTAATAAGAGCAAAGCAAGATACTAATAGAGTGAAGTTAACTCTTCTTAAAATCGTAAATATACTTCTCCCTAGAAGTCAAAAAATACAATCTCAAAAATATTCTACGTGGAGATTCTCAAACTTTTCGCTGGGTCCACAGATAACGGTCTCTAATAGACTTTAAAGGTTCTCACTCCTCGAGAAGTTAAGTTTCCTCTGCTGTGTACAGTTCACCCGCCCAGATTTTCCTGTCCGCCTGGCTGTCACAGCTTACAGAAAAAAGATTTTAAGTCCAATTCACAACGGAAAATCTTGGACTTAGAATATTCAGTTTCCCTAGAGGATACACTACTTTACGAAGAAGTTAAATCTTCGAAAAAATTTTAAAATATTAGTGCTTGATATCAAATTAATCAGTAATGGTCAAACAAGTATAGTATGTAATCAGATTTTGACTTTAGCTATTTATTAAAGAACGCTAATTAGCATTAGCGCGTCAGAGTGGCAATTGAATGCTCCCGCGAGCTGTTCGCTCTGCTAACGCACATATGTCGCATTCCTCGGAACAACCGAGGCGAGGAACGACGATACACGTCACGAGACGATGAAAAATGAGACGAGGCAAAACGAGACGAGGAATGCCGAGACAGCTGGTATGTCACGTCCCGTCTCGTTCCTGGAGATTTCTCGCTCGGCGGTAACACTACTATGACGTCATAATTTTTGACGACATAAATATACAAATGGCCATTATATGAATACAAGCTGGAAAGGGGGACTTTATGTTCGCTTCACAGACCTGAGAAATAGCCGTATGCGTACATTTATTATATAAAATATAATAAAACTGATAGATATATTATATTAGTTATTCACCAATAAAATTAAAGATGGTCGCCAGAGTAAAAAAGGAAGTATACACCATCCTCAGTTTCGCAATTTAGACGATAAACTGATTAATGCTTCAGTGAATAAGTGCGTTAACAAATGTAACTAGAGAATATTCTGTTGCATCATCAGAGTACAAATATATACTTAAGTAGTCGCTATCTCACATATATGTGAGATGACGACATTACGAGTTTAAAGATTGTCCTTCGGAGATATAATTATTAAATTTTTATCTCATAGGTATTCATTTTTAATTTATAATGTTTCAACAATTTTGAAAATAATTAATATTTGGAAGATGTTATAGCCATTAATAGATGATAACGTCCGAGCTTTAAATTCTTAATTAACATAAATTTCGATATTAAAACGATTACTTTGGACAAATAAATTTTGAAGAACAAGAAATAAAATCAGCCTCATCCCGGATTCGAACCGGAGTAATCGTTTTATAATCGAAATTTACTTCGATGTAAAAACGTAGCTCTGGAGAACAAGAAAATATCCAGCAAGGTTTTTTATCAAGTTATTTTTCTTCCAAATCATGACATTGAATCATTTACACTCTCAATGCGTTTCACCTTGCTACTCACGTGTCGTGTATAGATTCTCCGAAAATAATTGCTTAATTTTCAATGAATTTAATTAACAGCAGGTCATAGTATTTCCTAATTTATTCTTAACATATTATTGTTCATGGTTACATTTAATATCATACATTGTTAATAAAAATTGAATGAAAATTTAGATTTTGGTCTCATGTGGAAGAAAAAACTTTACATATTTTTAAAGGCTTTGAAATTGAAAATTACTTCCACGAACACGTGGAGAGAACAATGTTTCTAATTTTTCATAAACTAGTTATATTTTAGGGATGAGGATTTTCAAAATAAATTTAAACTTATTTAAAAAGTAATTTAAATTCCTGAAATCAATATTCTTCTGAAAAAGACCTCTGTTCCCAAGATTTAAAACATTTTCATGGATACTCCAGCTTTTAAGGGTGAATTTGAAACAATTTTAAAACATTACAAAAGACTTCCAAAATGATGTAAAACGAATCTGCAAGATTTTAAAACAATTTTAAGAATAATTCGAGTCAGTTGAGAAGATATTTAGAAATTTTTTAAATTTTTAATCTCTTTGTTTACAAATGCAATCACTGTGTTAAAAATTTATCTTTTTCGGTTGAAAATACAACTAATTAATTAAAAGTTTGATCACTTTGTTAAGAAGTAATTTTTTTGGTTGAAGATTCATCGTTTTAGTTGAAAATTTGTACTTTTAGTAGAAAATGAATCTCTATGATAGAAAATTAATTTATTTGCGAGAAAATTCAATTCTTTGGTTGGAAATTCAATTAATTGGGTGAAAATTAATCTCTTTTGGTTAGGGATTCAACAATTGAATTTAAGATTAAGTTTTTTGTTGAAATTTGTATTTGATATATATGAGATCTTCATAAATCTTTTTGAATTTTTTTAAGATTCCTAGGGAAATTATGTTTATATAACCTTAAAACGCAATAAATAAACCTAACAAGTAAATAATTATTGAAATTTTTTTTCATTCAAAATTATTTTCTCACTCAAATTGACGATACCAGTTTCTCAAAAAGTTATAGGCACGGGATCTCGCTTACATTGTTGTCGTAAGCCTAATTGCTTGCGAGACAGCATGAATATAACTTTTAGTGGCTATTTTCAGTTTTCTCATCTATTATAAATGATTACCAATTTTCTGGACCATTAATTTTGAAAATAAAAATTTCCAAGTCAGTCATTTTATTTAACGAAAAAATTGATTTTTGAATATTTCTTTTAAAAATTATCGATAAAAGAGTTGTAAACCAAGCGCGACGGTCCCTGGAAAGGTGTGAACCTGAGAAGTTACATCCACAAAATTGAACGAATTAAAAAAATTAATTTTACAGCTTTAAACGCCAGTATATTATAGTAATTAGAGCTCCTTCACAAGGTTTTAATATTCAAAATTATAATCTGTTACGTAAAAGTTCATTTTTTACATTGACATAAAATGTCCAAAAACAGCAATTCAAATGAAAATTCTAAAAAAATACAATGATGTTCTAACGTTTTAATTTAATTTTGATCCAACTTCAGGCCACCAGGATTATTATTATTTATTTTACAATTTTTTCATTTGATTAATAATACACAGTCTGCAGTGAATCGCACTTTGCAACAACTTTCATAAAAAGGCGTGGAAAGATTGCGTAATATCTGCCTACATGACATTCCTTCATTTCATCTGATTTCATATTCTTAACATCATCGCTTATCGTATTTATTTTCATCCTCAAATGATTTCTATCGGTGTTATATATTTCACGAAGAATCCCAGTATACTTCAGTGTTGCAAAAACGTCACCATTGGATGTTGATAACACAACATATTCTCGGTTAGGGGTGATACAAATTTATCATTTCCTACCAGCTATCAAATTTCTTTATCGCGGGAAAATAGTATCTATCGAGTGCATATCCTTCTACTTCATGAGAAGGAGTCCTGCCCGCAAGGGAACGGGACCTGGCAAGAAGAGGAGGCCACTGACGAGAAGTCTGGGCAGGTGCATTTTGGCTGGCAAAAGAAGAAGAACAAGGACAGCGTTTGCCATTGGAAATCCATTCTGACTCCAGTGAATCGTAATTTTCAAAAACTTGAATAAAACTGTTTGGGAAGATTGAGTGATTTTTTCCTACTGGACAACACCTTATTTCATCTGCACTCAAATTATCAACTGCGCCGCTCATAATATTTATTTTTATTCGTAAATGATTTTTATCTCTCCTATATATTACATGAAGAGTCCCACTATAATCCAATATTGCAAAAACGTCACCACTGCTTGTTGATGATACAATATATTTTTGGTTTGGTTGTAGCACATAGTTCGTATGATCTATTCGCATTCAAATTGGTTGATATGCAGGAAAAATGTATTTTCGCAATTCAAATCGCTGGTTTTGGTTTGTGCAAGGAATAAGCCGAACATAGCCAAGTTGTTCTATTGCACATCCAAGTACTTGAATAGAAAGAGGACTTCTCGGATAGGCCCTGGACCTGCTACGAATAGGAGCCTCCTGAGATGAAGCCTGTGGACACTCTCGCTTTTTTTATCTGGTTCATAATATTAACAGCGCCGCTTATCATATTTACTTTAATTCTCGATTCTTCTGTATTTGTCGTACATATTGCACGAAGAATTCCGCTATACTCTAATATTGCAAAAATGTCACCATTGGATGCTGATAATACAATATATTCACGGCTTGGCACGTGAATGCAGCTTCCTCCTGATCGCAATCGAATTGATTTACCGGCAGGAAAAACGTATCTTCGAAATTCGAGTCGTAGATGCTGATTTGTGCGGGGAATAAGCCGAATGTATCCAAGTTCTCCAAGTGCATATCCAAGTACTGTAGGTGAAGGCGGCCATCCTTTAGGCGAACTTGCTTCGGCATGAAGCGGAGGCTCCTGAGGATCAGTCCGTTCAGGTGAATTTTTTCTGTCCGAAGAGGATGAGCCAGTGTTTCGACTAATGCATATTGCTCAAATTTTATGAAATTTGAATGTATAATAAGTAATAAATAAGTCAGTAATAAGACTCATACAAACTCATATGATCAGCACACAATCGAGTTTAAAATTCACCCCGACGAAATACGTGTATCCATTTTGGTGTATTCATTTACATGTGTATAACTTAGGGTTTGGCTGAGTGGAAATGAAATAAAAAACTTTTTTATCGCAGAGTTGCGGAAAAGTAGTGAATGTTATTATTGTTTCTTAATCTGCATAATATAGATATCAACTACAAAATTTGTAAATAATTCTTTTAGGATAGACAAACTTTCTTATGTTCAAAATGTACTTTCAAAACATTGAAAAAATCAAATCATTGAAAACAAGGAATTAATTTTAAACGTTCAGCGACTCCTCATTTTTTTAAAAATTAATTTTTCCTTGAGAAACTCAAAAAAGAAATCTGATCAAATAGTGAGAATTAGTCATATTAGGCAGATTAGGGAACAAAAACAGCATTTATGTTTTTTTCAAAACTGGCATTAAAAATTATTTTCTTCTATTTCAACTTTGGCCAACCGCAAGATTTTAATTAATATTCGCAGATTTTAAAGGATTCCAAAATATTTCACAGAAATTTTAAAATTTCACAAAGATTTTGCATATTCGAAAACAAGTCAAGGAATTAGTTACAATTTTTAAGGATTTCACAAATATTACAAATGCTTTAATATTTGTTGAATTCTTTAAACTACAAATTACCTGAAAATCTACCTATCTTTTTAAATTTCTGTTTCATATATTCTGTTGTCATAATGGGAAATATAAATTATTAATAAGAGCAAAGCAAAATAATATTGGAGTGAAGCTAAATCGTAGAAAAAATCGTAACATAGTGATGTTTAATATCGAATTAATCAGTATTGGACAAACAAGTATCCCACATAGCACAGTTCCCCAAAAATCCTGATCTTTGCTGGGAAATGTTCCAAGTGACCAGAAGAAAAAGCCAGGTGTGTCCTAGGTTTAGACCTATGCTTAGCCCTACGTTAAAACATACAATAATGTCCGCCTAAATTGTTTTATTTGAAAAAGATTGAATTCATTTTTACTTAAATTTGAGGAAGAATGTAATATTGTTAACAAAAATAATATGAATTAAAGAATCTATTCCAAAATTGAGAATGTCATAAAATTTAAAAAAAATGTCATTTCATCATGCTACAAAGTGGCAAATGATTTTCTTCTATTTTTAAAATTTTTCTTTTGCTTGATTCGTGGTCGCAAGTAACCTCTGACTTATTTTTTGCGTGATTAATTTCTCTTGCGAGAAGGAGTCGCATATAATGCGCTGCCTAACGGTTTAGTTCTGAACAATGATCCGCGGAAGACATAAAATTAGTTCCGAACAAAGTCTCTGGGCAGCGCATTAGGTGCGACTCCTTCTCGCAAGATAAATGAATCGCCCAAAAATAAGTCATAGGTAACTTGTGACCACGAATATAATAAAAATGATAAACATAATATATTAGTTATTCACCAATAGAATTAAAGATGGCCGCCAGAGTGAAAACGAAAGTATAGACCATCCTCATTTTCGCAATGTAGAGGAGAAACTGATTAATTCTTCAATGAATAAGTGGTATAACAAATGCAACTAAAGAACATTTTATTGCACCATCAGAGTACAAATATAATCGTAAGTAGTCGTTATCTCCCATATATGTGAGATGACGTCGTTATTAGTTTCAAGATTGTCCTTCGGAGATTATATTGTTATCTCAAAGGTATTGGTTTTAATTGGTTATAAACTATGTATGTAACAAAAAAGATTGTAAACAAGGAAAGTTAATTGAATCATTTAAAACTAGAGAGAAAAGTCAATGTGAAATAAAGAACAAACAATAACATGATAAAATACATGTGCTTTATTTTGTACTCTCCAAATCAAATGAAATATTCTAACCAAAGAAGAATAAAATCTTACAGTTTTCGAGGTTTTTACGATGAGTTATGAAAAAGTATACACGTAGTAAGTGTGAGTAAATGACAATGACCTACTTTAACACATAAGATTTAAAAATATTCGTACCTTAGTTTATTTTAAAAATAAAATCACTATAGACGTTATTTTAGTAACAATCCTGTTCAAGCATAAAAAAATTATCTTTTTAAAGAAAACTGCGCTTTTTGAAGGTTAAAGTTGAAATAATTTGTCAAAAATTAATTTTAATAATTGAAGATCCACGTGTATTGCTGAAAATCAATCATTTTGAGTTAACATTTTAACCATTTTGTTCTAAAATTATATATTATGTTTTAAATTCAACTTGTTCGGTAGTAAGCTCATCTTTTCAATTAAAAATTCGAATACAGCTTAAAAGTTTAACTACTTCGCTGAAATTTCATTTCATCAATTGTGTAGAAAATTTTAGTTTTCTCGAATCTATGACACTATATGTGTCGATAAGTATTCAGTATTATTTTATCTTAGAACTGATACCTTAATATTCTTTATGGATAGTTGTTTTCCATGGGCGTGAATCTCAGACAGGTTTGACAAAAATGCCACAGAAAACGGGAAACGGGGATTGGTTTTTGGGCCCCCGAAGGTATAAAATTTGTTGAGTTTGAAACCCTATCTGCTAAACTAAGAAAAAGACCTCAATTTTTAAGAAAAAGTAAATAATATCAAAATATTGCATATTGTCACTTAAGTTTTATCAAGTATATGCCGATGCAAATCGGTTTATAATGAGTTTATGCAGTTTATTTATTTAAATACTTTACAAAATAAACATATTTTTGGTTCTGTGTATAAGGGTTTTAATGGAAATTCAGTGACTGCCTTCTTTCACATTTCGACTAATATGATGCATAAAATCAAATCTTTGAGCCTAATGAGAATCAAGTTTGATCATGAAGCGAATCGATTGAAAGTGTGCGCTGCTTGTTGCATGAATATTAAGTTCGGCAAGAACAAATCTGAATGTAATATCACCGATATTATTGAGAAGCTCATAAAAAAATTCATCAATGCAAATTTTTGTTTAACTGATTCAAAGTTTTCATTAAGGATATGCACCTCTTGCCGGCGAGCTCTTTTCGATCGAGAAAAGAATATTTTTACCAGACCTGTACTAACTGTGCCGAACTATGAAAACATGATTTTAACAGTGCAAACTATAGGCAACGTATGCAACTGTTACATTTGTCGTGCAGCTCGCTGTATTATAGTCACACTCCAGTCATGAAAGTAAGAGGACACGCGCGTCAAAAATAAAATAAAATTAATGCCTCGAACGGTCTGTATGCCAAGTCAGACGATATCCACGTTCCTGGTGCATCGGATAAAAAAATCAGATAAGACTCCAGGAAGAATGCAGAATTCTACGAAGTACTTTCAGCAAATAGGCAGAGGAATCAAACATTCTTGTATTAGTAGTAGTAACATCGACTTTAAAAAGGAAGTTCCAGTCTCAGAATAATATCGATGATATCAGTAAAGAGAATGAGGAACTCAGTTCAAGTACAGGCGGTTCCAGATCAAGAGTTATTTTCAATCGAATTAATGAAAAAAGTGGAATTGACAACCGTCAGAACAGCTACGTGAATCAGTTCACCGTGAATTTATGAAACATCGGGAAAAGTATTGAATAAACATTATTGATGATCCGACATACCCAGAGAGATTAAAAAATGCCGTTGTCCACTTTTCATATTGACCCTTGTAAATTAAAAAAAAGACATGCAATTTTAATAAGTATTTAAATAAATAGTTAGAAATTTTCATGATAAACAAAAGATCCCTCCATTATGAATCATGTGCATCTATAAGGACTCGATAAATTCATTATAAACTAATTTGCATCGGCCTATAAAGTACTGAGGATTGAGTGACATAGTGAAAGAGATTCGAAAAAACTGAAATTTTCTACATCATTTCTAGAACAAGGAACAAGTGATAATAATTTTCTACATAATGACATTCGTAAATTGTGTAATTCATTCCGGAAAATGATAGATTTTAATGATTTACTGAACAAAATATTTTTTTCAAATAAGAACTATTGTTTCAACAATTTCAAATCTAATAAATATTTGAAAGATGTTATAACCCCTAATAGATGATAGTGCATAGTGCATTTTTTCATCTCCAAGTGTCCTTCCTATATGAGCAACCGATTTATTTGGACAGCTGATCTAACCTATGACAATAAACCCTTAATAATAATATTTGAATTAAACGATGGCTTAATAACAATTTCTTACTATTAAGAGATATTTTAAAAACAAGAAACTGATGATAATTGACAGTTATAAATTATTTAAATAAATACACTAAATTGGAAACAATGAATAATTATTAGTCAATCAAATTCAAATTATAATTTGCAAATATTAAATAACTGGAATCAAAGGTCAGCGATTCCTAATATAGGTTCCTTCCATGGTTCCTTTCGAAATTGTTGCTTGACAATAAACATCCAATTAAAATAAAAAAAAATACTTGGAAAAATGCGCTACCTCACACGGAACTGAGCTGGGCCGCGAATACATTAACAATTAAATGTAGACATTGGCCAGGAACGACATTTTCAAACGGTAGTCCGACCCGATCACACATACAGATTTATGGCCGGACGTATGACACTTTTGGATCTTTAGTCGACGGAAGACAGAGCGCGAATTTAGGTGACATAACAGCGTACAGACGTGTAGCCATTCAAATTCGAATGAAGTGTGGCCGTGGCTAGAAGTTAGGGTAAGTCGAATATTCAACAGAAAACACTTTTTATCATTGAGATGCAACGGTAACCGCGCAGCCAAAAAAGGAAACATCATGAATTAATCAAATGGTTATCACGATTGTACAAACTGGAACAAATTAATAAAATTGATTTCACAGCTTGAAACTCCGGTTCACCATAGTAATCAGAGCTTCTTCCAAGGTTTTCAATATTAAATATTATAATCTGTTACGTAAAGGTCGTTATGTAGATTGACATACAACTTTTAAAAATAGCATTTCAAATGAAAATCCGACGAAAAAAATACAATGTTGTTTTAATGTTTTAATTTAATTTTGATCCAACTTCAGGCTACAAGGATTATTATGTTTCATTTTACAATTTTTTGATTGAATTAATTATACACAGTCTGCACTGAATCGAAGTTTGCAAGAACTTTCATGAAAAGGTGTGGGAAAATAGGATAATATCTGCCTACCTGACATTCCTTCATTTCATCTGATGTCATATTCTTAACTTCACCGCTTATGGTATTTATTTTCAGGCTCAAATGATCCAGTATTTTTCAGTATTGCAAAAACGTCACCATTGGATGTTGATAACACAATATATTCTTGGTTTGGCGTGATACAAATTTACCATTTCTTAAAAGCAATCGAATTTCTTTATCGGTGGGAAAAAAGTATCATCGAAACTCGAATTGCCGGTTCTGATTTGGCTCAGGCAGGAGCATTTTGTCTGTCACAAGATGAAAAACCGGGATAGCGTTTGCCATTGGAATTCCATTCTGACTCTAGTGAACCGTTATTTGCAAAAGCTTTATTAAAACTGTTTGGGAAGATTCGATTATTTGTTTCTACTGAACAAGACCTTATTTCATCTGCAGGCAAATGGTCAACGACGCCGTTCAATATATTTATTTTTATTCATGAATTATTTTCATATGTCCTATATATTCCATGAAGAGTCTCACTATAATCCAATATTGCAAAAACGTCACAACTGGATGTTGATAATACAATATATTCTTGTTTCTGCCCAAGCACATAGTTCGTATAATCTATTCGCATTCGAATTGGTTCACAGGCAGGAAAAACGTATCTTCAAAATTCAAATCGCTGGGTTTGGTTTGTGTAAGGAGTAAGCCGAACATAGCCAAGTTGTTCTATTGCACATCCAAGTACTTGAACAGAAAGAGGTCTTCCCGGAGAGGCCATGGACCTGTCACGGAGAGGAGGCTCCTGATGTGAAGTCCGGTCTAGTGAATGTTGTCTGTCAGAAGAAGAAGAGCCAGGGTTACGTTCGCTATTACGATTCCATTCGGACTGCAGGGAATCGTTATTTGCTGAAGCTTTAATAAAATTTCTGGGGAAGATTGGGTAACGTTCGCCTACTGGAAAATCTTTCATTTCATCTCGGGTCATAATATTAACTGCTCCGCTTATCATGTTCAATTTAATTCTCGATTTAGCATTACGTGTCGTATATATTCCACGAAAAATCCCGCTATGCTCGAATATAGCAAAAATGTCACCATTGGATGCTGATAGTACAATATGTTCATGATGTGGCACGGAAATATATTTATTTTGTTTTGATTGCACTCTAATTGGATAACCTTCAGGAAAAACGTATCTTCGAAACTCAAGTCGTAGATCCTGATTTGTGCGGGGAATAAGCCGAATGTATCTGAATTGACCAAGTTCTTATGCAAGTACTTTAGGAGGAGGAGGCATCCCAGGAGGCGACCTGTCCCTGATACGAAAAGGATGCTCCTCAGGAGCCTCAGGTATACGACGAAAAGGATAATAGCGACAGTGGTCAGCACGGGGAGTATCAAGCCTATCTCTGCTTGACTGAGAATTTAATTCTGCGAACAAAGAGAGAGGATTCATGTTTTTGGTTGAACAAACTCCAAAAGGAGCTTGATAATTTATTCACGGTTTTGGTGTAAAATACTTTAAAATCATAAGTAAAGAATTCCGTAAGAAAGTTGTGACATAAAAATGTCAGGTTAAATATGGTTGCGGCTCACTGTTTGAAATTAATACAACTCATTGTATTGTTTTCATTTTTGGAATTTATTCTGAATTTGTTTAAGACACCTGGAGTTCTTATAAACTTCGTAGAATTCTTTTAAATTCTTTTAAATTCAAAAGAACATAAGTTCGATTATTATTAATGCCCATTAGTCACTCCTAGATAATGTCAGTACCAACATTTTTCTCCCTTGAATGCAAAGCGAACTCTTTGTTCGTAAAACCAACTGTTTGGTGTAGGTAGAACAATCAACTATTGGGTTGAAAATTCTATTGTATTGCTAAAAAATAATTTATTTATTTTAAGCCGACCTCGAGAGCCTCTTTTCAAATTCGTTGGTATGTAATTGCCATCATATCTATGACGCCGTACAGCTAGCGGAAGCGCTATTTTGCCACTCGGACATGCTAATGTTAATCAGCGTTCATTAATGAATAGTTAAATTCAAAATACGAGTACATATTATAATTTGTATTCCATTACTGATGAATCGGTTATTAAATACGACTATGTTACGATTTTTTTAAAGATTTAACTTCACTCTGTATGTTATTTTGTTCGTATTAAAAACTAACATTTTGAAATATTTAAGGATTTCGACAACATTTCAAATATTGCAATATTTTTTAATGATCACAAAAGATTTGAAAAAGATTACACAAGTATTTCAAAGAATACTTAAACTTTTAAAAAGATTTAACAAAATTTAACAAATATGTCAAAGATTTTGCTAACATTTCAAAAGATTACAAAATATTTCATAGAAATTTCAAGATTCCACATAGATTTTGCATACTTTGAAAGAGTTTAAGAAATTCGCAATCATTTTCAAATATTTCAAGGAGTTCAAAAAGATTTCAAATATTTTAATATTTGTTAAATTCTTTAAACTATAAGTGACAAACTCGGAACATAGTCGTGTTTCATGTCAAATTAATCAGTAATGGACAACAAATTGATAAAACAAAAGCAGTTTGGCTTTTAGTATTTTCAATTCTAAGAATAAA
>CAKNWU010081194.1:0-10444 GCA_932072015.1 Andricus quercustozae | reverse complement strand
CAATAGGAAATTTTATTGCGCATATTTTAAGTCCTATCAATAAATGTGATAACTTCATTAGTTTTCGAAATAATTAACAAAATGTTACATTTTTCTGCAATCGCAAAATACGAATTTTTTGTGTTCAACTCGCCACAAGTTCTACAATAATAGGAATTTTGTAATAAAAATTTCAGAAAATATGTACCATCATATAACGAAACTAACGGTATTAACGGTCACTAAAAATTTACAACGATTTTTATTCTTCTCAGGGCGTAAATTAGATATTGAAAGTTTCAATCGCTTCGGGACTCGAACGAATTTTCAGAAAATTAATATTAACGGTCACCTAAACTTTTGTTAGGATTCAAGGAAGTTGTTTGCAAAATATCAGGCAATTATGTTTTATAGTTTTAAAGTCACAATTGATTTAAGATCTCAGCGCTGTCCCGTGGCCGGCTTGACCTCCCAATCGCCTGCTGTTACAGAGACGTTGATGTTGCAGGACGAGCTGAGATCTTAAATCAATTGTGGCTTTGAAACTATTAAACATAATTGCCTGATATTTTCCAAAAAACTTCCTTGAATCCTAAGGAAAGTTTAGGTGACCGTTAATTTTAATTTTCTGAAAATTCGTTCGACTCCCGAAGTGTTTGAAACTGTCAATATCTAATTTACGCCATGAGAAGTATAAAAATCGTTGTAAATTTTTAGTGACAATTCATTGAAATTCTATGAATACCGTTAGTTTCGTTATATGATGGTGCACATTTTCTGACATTTTTATTACAAAATTCCTATTATTGTAGAACTTGTGGCGAGTTGAACACAAAAAATTCGTATTTTGCGATTGCCGAAAAAAGTAACATTTTCTTGATTATTTCGAAAACTAATGAAGTTATCACATTTATTGATAGGACTAAAAATATGCGCAATAAAATTTCCTATTGGGATATGTTATTAAAAAATTAAAATTTGACCTAAAAAAAATATGACCCAGAGGCCAACTAAAACGACGGCGTTTCGGGCGTATCCCCTTTTGATCGTCAGCGGTTCAATTAGAGACATCAGTTTGGGTAAATTTTACATATTCTTTTGGTCTCCATAACAATTGAAATTATTTAACGAGGCATTAAAAAATCCTAACATGTCCGTCGGCGTCGATGCAAGAGAAGGTATTGTTAAAGTGATGAAGATGTCTGACGGAAAGACTAGACCACTTTTTTGTTATGTTGAATTATTGGATATATCAGTTTTACTAATTCCAATTGTTTGCATGTAATCCAAAAATATGATGCAAATTTTATAACGTATCTTATCAAATTTAAATTATTGCAGAAAATCTACTATGTCCATGTTTCATTCGCAATGGATATTGCTTATTTAATCAATGCAGTGGGTCGCTGGAACGTTTTCAAGTGAAAAATGTGCAGAACGATCCAGTGAAAGATTTTTATATACGCAGTATTGGTTATTTATCAACTGTGAAGGACATTAAAATTTTTGAAGAGGTACTGTTCGCTGTTCCTGTTGTTTTACAATCGGAATATGACGATGCTGGTTCTGAGACTGAAAAACAGATGATGCTGATAATGAGGACACTTCTGATACGGACGATCTTGATGAAACAAAAATAGATATTAGTAAAGAAGCTGAGGCAGACGTTTCCATCACAGAAGTCTGTTTTGAAAATAGCGATTTATCATTCTACATTGATGGAAGCAGAAACAGAGCTCCGCAATTGCTGAACTAGTGGAAACAGGCTTATTCGTAAATGTGTATAAAATACCAAACAAAAATATAGCAGCTTCTGCGAGCTCAGAAGCTCGTTTTGATGATATAAAAATATCACATTGGGTGAAAACTTTAGGTGTGGGAGACTTGATAAAGTTGTATGAAAGCAAGTAAGATCAAATCGGGGGGCTGTGGAAATTGCTCTCGCTGCACTTTACAACACAGAACAAAGTGTCCAAAAATTGAATCTCAGAACAAAGAAGAAAATAATAAAAAAGATTCGAGAATGAAAGAGGCAATCTGCTTTTTAAGCAGAAGATATCAGCCAAAATCCCAAAAATCTACCCCCAGTAATTTTAACGTAATAGTTCCGAAGATTCTCTTTGAATCACAACCAATACATTTTTTAATTGTAAATATACTGGAACCTGGATAAAATATAATACGGACCCGAAACTTGGGGACGACTAGCCAAGCTTACGAGGAAATTTCGCGAAAGCAAAAAGTTTTATTTTGGACCAAGCATTAATAAAATAAAAATGTAATCTATTTTCCTAATCAGGCACGAGGAGAATGAGTATCAACTCGAGTGCTTAAAAAAGCATATTTTAGTTTTTAAGCATTTTTGCTCTCTGAATCAGAATTGGAAAAATTTAACTAATCGCTAGTAAAAATGTTTAGATCTGATAAACGGCGTGATAATGTTACATTCTTAACTCTATTGAAATAATAATAAGGACATATTGTGAAATTTTAAACGTTACGTAGCCTTCCTCAATTTAAAAACATTGCCTTCTGATTCTTGAAACGAAGTTAAGAAAAATAAGAATTCTTTACAATCTTACAAATATAATGGATTCCGGTTGTATATTTTCCTTACTTGCCATAAAAATTGCAATTATTTAGCAAAATGTTTACAATTTGTATGCCTTGAATCGGCTTCAGCTTGAATGCGTGTGGAATTGAGTGTCTAAAGAAGGTTATTTTAATTTTATAGCTTTTTTCGTTATGTAAAAGATACTTTGAGGTAGCTCTAAATCAAAACTGGTCAAATTTAAATAATTGCTAGTGAAATTTAACAAATTCGATTAGGAAAAAATGAGCCACCAAATCTTAGTACAAAATGAATAATTCGATCTACTTGCTCAAATAAATAAATAAATTCACCTAGGACTGTATATAATGATTAAAAAAGGTCATCAAAACGGAAAACGTGACGTTACCTGTCTCTAATTTAAAGACATTGCCTTCTCACTGTTTGTAAGATTACTTTAAATTTTTTAAATAAATCAATCCTAAATGTGCGATTTGATTAGAATTAAGCTAAATAAGGACGGTTAGGAGAATCCAATACTCAACTTGTGCGATGCAGCCAAATTAGCCAATATGCCAACGAACAGATTTTCAAGTAATTTAAGAGTTTAAAATCAGTTTAAAAAAGAAACTTCTGTGGACTGTGGAAAGTTCTGTATAATTTCTCCAGTGGAATCATTACGTCGGACAAATTTTTATTCGCCGAAAGCTTAAAAATGTTTTAAAAACTATAGATATGTTATAATAATATTATATTCACCGATAGAATTAAGGGTGATTGCCAAGGTGATGACCAGAGTAGAAACGATACTCATTTTTTCAAGCAGAGGAAACACTCGTTAATGTATTAATGAAGAATTTGGTTAACAGCGTGACAATGGAATATTTCTGACCTTCACGAAATTGTATTATAATCCCATAGTCGTTATCTCATAGATTACAGGCGTGAAGTTTATCGTTCTGAGATATTTACAATGCATTAAATTGAGCTTCATGGATAACAATTTATTGACTACATTCTTTAAAGTTGAGGTATAAAATTCATTATATCCTTCAAATTTTTTTTAAACTTCTAAAGTGACATCTCCGCTTCGAAAAGTCAGAAATATCTCTGCTGAAGGTCATTCGACGTGGAATTGCATAAGCAAGTAGATAGGTGAGCTCTTTGTGCTGACTACCGAATCAGAGTGTTCAAGTATCCGATATAGAATAGGATATGATATCTGTCATCACAATATCAAGCTATTAATATCTGCCATCTCCGGAATTGAAATTTTTCGCACCAAAATTATATAATTTATGTATAAAATGTTTATCGCAATGGTGTCATATTACATTGAAAATGATCAAAATCTATATGCTGATATCAATGAGAAAACGTAAGGCATGTGATTGGCATAATTTGTTTTTATAAACAAATATAATGATATAATGATAATAATACCAAAAATTTCGCTGGAAGTGCCAGCGTCTGCACGTGCTTGTAACATGATATGGAGATAAGAGTGCTGTGAGAATGGTGCGAATGGATGCGTCAGGTTAACAGCATTCCATTTCGATGACGTCATCCTAGTTTCAGGAATCCTTATCTACAGTGCTAACTTATTTCGTCAATATTGAGACTATATTGATGTTATATATAAGAGACGAAACCTGCACAAACCTGTATAAAATAATTTTTTTTAAAATGTAAATTGTTATTTGTCAATTCACTGAAATCAGATGTAATGAACCAATGTTGCACAATTGTTTCTGGAACTTTCAGCGGTGTGTGAAATAACTTATATTAAAAATGGTGTCTGATTCCGTCTGATTGACTCATGGACCCTTTGATGCGGGCCGACATCATATGCCAGAGGTGTCATATTTCATATAATAATGAACAATTCCTGATAAACAAAATTCTATTCAGATGACGCTCTGATAATTACAATATTTGCAGACGATATCGGATGCTTTTGTTATGTTTGTGTGATGTGAAATTTGTACAGAGTGTACTTTAAGTAATCTTAATAATCAGATCCAATCCGAACCAAAGTTTGGAAATCAGTACTTAGGTAGGGATCACTAAAGATTAACAGTTGATCAGGTTACCAAAGCAATAAAAGCTCTACCTTGAAAGAGAACAGCTGGCACTGACCTTGCGCCTGGCTTCATATTGAAAGATTGTCGTGCAGTATTAGCAAAACCTTTATGTCACATTTTTAATTTAGCTACTGAAACTGGGATTTTTTCCGCAGTCACAGGAAACGGCCAAGATCGTTCCTGTTTTGAAAAGTGGTGATAAAGCTGATATTTTAAATTATCGACCAGTTGCAGATATCTCTAACTTTGCGAAGATCTTCGAGAAATTTGTACTGCCGCAAATTACTTACGCTCTTACTTCTTCACTCTCTAGCTCGCAGCACGGTTTTACAGAAAAAAGATCTACCATCACTAACTTGATGTGTCTAAAACAACTCGTAAGCGAAGCTTTAAAATGTGGACATCTGATTGATGTCATCTACATAGATTTCTCGAAGACCTTTGATAAAGTGTACCTTACTATACTAATGGAGAAACTGGACGGTTTGGACCTGCCTCCGAGTCTTTGCAGGCTTCTGCGTTCTTAACCAAAATCGAGATCATTATGTGCAGTATGAGGGCCACACATCAAAAGTTTTTCATCCAACCTCCGGAGTCCCACATTGGTCGGTCCTAGGTCCTCCCCTCTTCATCATATACGTGAACGATGTTGCTGATTGAATACAGTCCTTTATTCTAATTTTTGCAGATGACATTAAAATGTTCAGAATTATCAATTTTGCAAGGGACTGTAAACTGCTGCAGGATGATATAGACAGATTTAATTTATGGTGCATCATAAATAAACTTCCGCTAAATGCTTCCAAATGCAGTGTTATATCTTTTTCAAGATCCTCTAATAAGATCAGTTTTGGCTACCGCATAGAAGGAACGTATTAGAAGAGGGTGAATTCGGTCAATGACCTGGGAATAATATTGAAGAGTAATATGTCATTTAAAATTTATAGAAGTAATGTCGTGGCCTCTGCAAATCGAGCACCAGGTTGTGTTATACGAACGTTGAGGCAGTTTAGAGATCCGGAAACAATCACTCTGCTTTATAATTGTTTTGTTAGGTCTAAGCTGGAATATGTGTCAATTATATGGAATCCGGAATATAAAAAAGATTTGATGTTGCTTTGATTTGAACATGTCTATGCATACCAAGAGACGCTTCTTAGCAACTGCCCAGTGGGCAAAAAGACATTGTCATCCTGGCGACGTCCAATTGATGTCCCAAAGACGTATCATGTCTTAAATACGTCTTTTGGGCACGAGACGTCTTTAGGAAATCAATTGGACTGACATGGACGTCCTAAGGGTGTCTTTAGGACGTCTTCAGGATAACAACGTCTTTTTCCCCACTATGCGAAGGGTTCTCTAAAGTCACAATAGGATCGAGGCAAGAAATAGACTTTTTCAATGTATACTTCAGAGGACTTTCGTCCATCAGCTTTTGTATCATCGCGAGGTAGCATTTACGAGCATAAGTTTTGAAATTTGTTATCTGCTCTGCTGGAACTTTGGATGCTAAGAGCGGTTCCTGGTTCCGATTACGGTTACGATTTAAGGTCCGGTTCATGCACACGTTACACGAGGCCTGCGAGTATTTTTTCAAGGCAGCGACAACAGCTGACGAGTCACGTGACTTCATCGACCGCTGTGATTGGCTACGATTAGCGACGACTGTGAGTGTAGTTCCACCGATGAGGCTTAACGTGGCGTTGCGTGGCTTATAGGCAGTGGCGTAGCTTAGACGAAGCTTCTCAGGAAGAGTGAAAGTAGTGCTGCCAAATTTAAATTCATCATTCTTCGCTGAAATAAATTGAGTCAGTAAGTATAGATTAACGTTTTATTTTAAATATGCAATACAGAAGATTATTAAAGCTTTGTAAAACTATGAAATAAAATTGCGTCTTAACCTCAATATTGAATCTTCTAATAATTTCAAAGTTTTGTAAACTTTTGAATATAGTATAAGTTAATGAATTTAATGAGTTTTGAATATATTTGCAGATTTTGAAAGGTGGAAGAAAAAATAAGTCGAGGGCAGGATTGTACATGACATTCTGCTTGCGAGCATTAGAAAAATTGTCAGCTTTCGCACCAACAGCACCGACTTATTCCCAAAAATAATCAATGTACATTTACTTATTTACGTACAGTACAAGTCCGATAAGTTGCCGTCCGATAAGTGTACACTCCCCTTAAAACGTCATCACACGCACGGCACGCACACTGATTGTGGTTCTCCCACTCCGTGTGCTATTTTTCTTATGATTTGCGCATCATTCTTACGCATGCGCGCACCTAATATCGTGCTACTAGAGGGGGCATCCGATAAGTCCGCAATTTCTGGAATTTTCCGCCCCTAGAGCCCCGAAATGAGAAACTTATCGGACTTCTACTGTAGTTTGATTGAGCGACTGTAAAAATGGGGAGCAAAGGTAAATCATGGACTGATAATGAAACCAATTTGCTTTCAAAAATGCTTAATGAACGACAAATAATTATGAAAATGGACGGAAAGGAACATCGTCATGCCGAATTATTGAAAACTCTCTCCGAGGATTTGAAGAGTCACATTTTTTTTAGAGCTTCAGAACAAATAAAAACACTGAAGGGTACATTATTTAAAATTGGCACTGAATTTTGCCATAAAAATATTCCTGTAGTATTTGGTGGGCATTGTCCGTTTCGAATTATATTGTAGGTTATGTCACTATAACCTGAAAGTACAGAATGTTTTCGTAAACATAACCGGTGTTTTATAACGGTTTTTATGTTCAACTTAATTATTTTCCCCAGTAAATTTTCTATACCAGTATAAGTATATGTACTATATATTAAAATAATATATTACAAGAGAAATCCTTTATCTTTAATAATTCCTCGTGTTATTCTCGGATAACGAAAATTCTAGGAAATCCGTAATAAACTTTGTAAAGCAGTAATTAAGAAAGACAAATATTTTAATTGAAAGACTTTTAATTTCAGATGAATGCGTGCTTACGTAAAAATAAAATGCTGTCGAATTGTGAAATTTTAACATTTTCTGTTACTGCATTTCAGAATTTGTGGTTAGGACAGATTAAACTTCAAAAATGAATGTGGCATCATAATATTTGAAAAAAACATTTTTTTTTAATTTGCAATGTTCTCATGTGAAAAGAAGCTATCTAAACTAATTTTTGAGAAAAAACAGTCAAAAAGGATTTCTATTTAAAAAAATTAGTATTCTGGAATATAAGTATAAAAATGTTTCAAAAAATTCTTGGTTGCAGAGATTTTAAACTTTATTGAGTTTCAATTTTCTTACCTACCTGGAGGTCAGAAAACTCTTCTGAATTTTTTTTCGGATTTTAATCTATCATTTTCTGAGAGATAATTCATATTTAATTACCCATTGTTTTCGGAAATTTTTTAACAATTTTCCAAATCGGAGAAAATTATTTGAGGATCATGAAAACTTTATAGTGACAAAAATGCATTAGAAAAAAAATCCCCAAGACCCATGAATCGAAATTCATAAACTACCAAAATCAAAATTTAAAAAATTCGCTGTATTGCTAATTTCTATTCCTGGGTCTTGGAGATTTTTTTCTAATGCATTTTTGTCACTAAAAAGTTGTCATGTACCTCAAATAATTTTCCTCCTATTTGCAAACGTGTTACAAAATTTCCGAAAACAATGGTGAATTAAATAGGAATTATCTCTCAGAAAATGACAGATTAAAATCCGAAAAAAATTGAGAAGACTTTTCTGCCCTCCAGGTATGTAAAAAAATTGAAACTCAACAAAATTTATAAAACTCTGCAAGCGAGAAATTTTTGGAACCTGTTTTTCGAGCGCGGGTAAACAAGCTGCATGTCGATCGATTCCAAATTTATTATACATTTTTAGGACCCCAACTCGCTACTTTTCCGCGTTGTAGCGATTTCGAATTCCAAAAGTATTTATTTTCGACCCACCGTAATAAATATAATGCAAATTTCACTTCGATAAAGAATATCAATTTAAATTTATCATGCATTTAAAGTTTTGTTCTCGATATTTAGAATAAGTTAATGAAGAGAATATATAATTAAGCAATGTGTCAATATGCGGGATCATTTTGCAACTTTTGTTCATTTTCATTTTTGTTACAGAAAAGTATAATAAAATGAAGAAGACATTAAGTGAGAGCGGTGCTGGTGGTACCAATTGGATATTCTGGGATGATATGCATGAATTGTATGGAAGCAGACCATCGGCTAATCGAAAAGGTATTGATTCAGTTAAAATTTTGACCACAACTTCACCTATAGTCGAACAAGAAAAAGCGATCTCCTTCTTTGCATTCGGATCAACTTTTCCGAGGCCCTATTCGATTGGAAAATGCTTTTCCTGAATGTTTAGGTATGGAAGATGACTTTGATTCCATGGTGGCAATTCCTCCGAAGCCGTCACGGGAGGGAACTTTTGCAATTTCCGTGCTCATGAATTTGTCTAATGAAAACCTGGGTACAGAAGAATCCCGCGAAGCCAATGATTCTGCGGATGCTGAAAATATAGAAAAACTTCGCGGAGCTTCGCCTGAAAATAAAAAAGTAGAGGCTGGTCAAAGCAACGAAGAATCTGAGGGGCAAAAAAGAAAGAAACGCAGAGAAAACTTGAAAGAGGAGAAAGAGGACAATATGGAAAGCCTACAGAAGATGCGTCAAGACACGACGGAGAGATTGGTGGGTGAACACAAAAAAATTCAAAAGAAAGGTCTGACCAAATTGAGTAAAATACTTAAAAGAAACTCTTTGTTGCTAATATAAGCAATGGCTGCGGCCGAAAATTCTCAGAAAGTACCGGATTCTCAACAAATACCAAATCAGCCACCAACGGTGGCTGATTTTATCGCCAAGAGACATCGCAAATGAACCTGTGCCTGTATAGGAAACTCCAACTCCCGAAAACGATGAAAATTAAGAATAAGGGGAAAAAACTTATTTCGATTTAACGTTTTTTTTTTTAAAGAGACAACATTGTACGAGACATAATGATTTTTTATTCAAAACATGCTGTTCTTTTCCAACTTTTATAACGGTTCCAATCGTAACCGTAATTGGAACCGGGAACCGCTCGTCTGAATACGGATTAAGACTTTTGGTTTAACAAAACGTTTCATTATTGTGGATACCATGTACCTACATAAGATCTCGTTACAAAAAAGGTGCGAGCGGAGCACCAGATTGGAATCTCATCAGAGACTGTTCCATCAAAGATGGAACGGATTTAAAAAAATGATAACTTTGCCTCCCTAAGTAGATCTTTTACGAATTCTGACATTGTTCGAAAACTCGTATGATCTTTGTTGAGTAGTTTTTTGTCTTGATGTTTAACGTGCTTAACCCAGACTCGCAGCGATGACAACATCGTAGATCCTCTTGAGGAAACCAATATATTTTTTATCCACCAAATATCAAAAAACTTAAGTGGAACTATATCGGACATCGTGATTTTAGTCTTATTCTGAATTGTAGAACCTAGACTTTGAAGCATTATTGAGACCCAAAAATGAACAATCAGTTGAAATTAAATATAAAAATCTATTATCATTCACTTCGTCCATTGTTTTTATCCTATCTAAAAAATTAAAAAAGAGTTTACCTTCGCTTGTTTCTTTTTTAGCAGAAGCTGATACTACTGCTGTTGTTTCTGTTGTCGAATTTTGAGTAAGGAGAAGTTCGACTTTTAAACTTTTCTGTTGGAATTTCAGTTTCAAATTATGCTTACTACCTTTTGCATGACTTGTTAGAGCCATGTAACTCAAGTCAATACTTTTTTTATACACATTTCAATAAGCTTTAGACAGTAATG
>CAKNWU010081185.1:0-13647 GCA_932072015.1 Andricus quercustozae | reverse complement strand
AACTAAAACAATGCGGTAATTCTCACTTTTTTGTTTCCATATGTTACCATATGTTAAATTTCGAAGTAAGAGTGAAAGTTGAGATCAATAACAATATTTGATATTATGTTAGGTACACTCACTTGAAAAATTAAACCACGCAACACAGGCAAAGAATAGGTTGATGCACTTCATTCTCAAGACTAATTCTGGAGAGAAAGAATTTGCGAAAAGCGGCTGCTTTTATAGATTGTTTACAATTTGGTGGAAAGCCAAAGATTATTGACGTCTGAATTTTTCATTTATGTTGGATCTATTACTCAGAGAACCAGTAAAAATTGTTTGTTGAACCTTCAGTTTGAATCGTCATAAACTAGATTGTGTAGGTAAAATGCGCACGGAAAAATTAGATGACACTTAAGGAACGATTAAGCAATACAGTTCCCCATTCTTAAAAAGATATATGTAGATAGACAGATAAACGTTTATTTTTCGGCCTGCTGGCCCTAAAATTTGACTTGCTTACACTTCCATTTTTTCACCGAAGTTTCTTAAAAACTAACCCCTTAAAAACAAAAATCCGTCCACACTTTATATTTAATACCGCTCGCTCCTATCTCTTAACTCTGCCTCCGCGGCTAATACCTAATACTTATCTACTATTTACAACATTTACAGTTGAATTATTCATAAAATGTAGCTAAATTAGAAGCAATATGCCACCTGTTGAAAATATACAAATACAAAATGAATATAATTAGAAGCATATATCATTTGAATGAAGCTCCATTTCTAAGGCTAAATACTTATTGAAGTACAGTGTTATCCGTCTAAGATAAGCGATTTCGCCCGCTCTACTGTCTGTCAAAATTTCACATCGCAAAACGATGGGAGAAAATTCTAATACGAGCATCTAGTCAAATTGCAAAGCCCTTCACTCATGCTTAAATTTATTATCAGCATTATCACTGCGTATTTTCTCAATCGGAATTCATCAGGTGGCAAGCTCGGAGGATTTAAAGTATTCAAATGTTCCGACAGTATGGCCTCATGATTGATGTCTCCTTCGTCGCCCGTTGTTTCCGTCCTATCTATACTGGTGTAAATTTGTTCTGTTTCTTCATCAAGTAAATTAATGACTTTGCGATTAATCTCATCAACATCTATATTTCTTGCGGAAAGTATAGCGTGTTTTGACGCAATTCTGAATTGTTTGTTTTTGATCATATCACCATATGTATCAACAACTAAATCAGAATTAATATACGCCATACATCTATCGGGAATCTGAATATTTTCCGAATTGCCATCCAAAGTACCATTGCCCATACCAAGAAGAAATTGAGAAAACTCTTTTTCTTCTGGTAAAGCTGGCATGTTCTCCGATAAACAATGCATTTTGAAACAGTTCCACAAAGTACTGAATTTGATTGATGAGTTGACCGTTTCACTGCGAGTTGCTCGTTCATTTACGGGCAGCAATTGCCTGAAGTCACCACCCAAAACAACCATCTTTCCGCCAAATGGCAAATCATCAGACATGATATCACGCAATGTTCTGTCCATGACTTCGAATGCAAATGTGGTGCCATCGGTGCTTCGTCCCAAATGAATACGTCTACTCCTTTCAATCTTTTTCCTTCTTTTGATTGAGCTTTAAAGTTGGAAGTCGAGTCCGCAAATAGAGGTACTGGCGAACCAAGAGTTTTGTGCTCTGTTTTTCCATGAGGAAGTAATGTTGCAGCAATGCCGGTGAAGGCCATCGTGGAAATATTTTTACCTTGACTTGTAAAAACATTTCCCAAAAGTATCACATCCTTCTGCAACTCGGAGAATCAAATCCACAATTCTTTCTGTTTCACATTCAGTTTATTGTAATGGTTTTGCGCAATCGATATTTCTTGCAAAAGTTGCTCGTGCTCTTCTTCTTCGAATTTTGTTATTATTTGTTCCATTTCCGGAAATTTCGATAGATCCCAATCTTCTTTCTCTAACATCTCTTTTATTTGAGAATAAGTTCTCATTGTGTCAGTTGAATGCCCGAATCGTCTGATATAATCGTCTGATAAAGCGATTTTGAATTCTTCCCAAAGATCTCTTGGCTGAACAGGTTGGCAATGAGAAAGGATTCGTACGAAAAGACTGCAAAGTTATCTCGGCATCACTCATGACTCAGCTTCATTAATTGCTCGATTCCATTCAGCATCATTTTCTATGAGACCTCTTGCTAAACACGCAGCTGTGAAAGTTTGATGAATTTCACCGTTCACAGTTCTCAAATCTTCGTAACTGGTTGCTCCTTTCACATTCAATAAAAAAATACGGAGACTGACAAGTTCAGTTTGAGCAGGACTGATGGAATACATGCGGAAATTACGTTGTGAAAACTCTCGGTTAGACAACTGTAGGTAATCAAGAAGCATTGTTGATTTTTGTAAAGCAGATCTTATTTCGGCATCATCAAGACCATTGTTGATAATAACGCTTCGTTGATTTGGCAGATGAACAGGCAAACGTGTAATGGCATGACTTTTCTCTTGCAAAGGTTTGCTGAGAATGCGCCAATATGCTTCCACAGGACCTATATATCGAGCTTCAATATAATCACGAATCTCATCATGGTCGATTCTTTTTTCAAAGGCATCATTCTCGATAACGACTGATGCAGCATCATTGCCTTTATGAATGTACTTTTATATGTACTTGACAGCATTAATTGACTAAACAACTTCCACATTCACATGTCAATTGAAGACAGTGGATAAAGTGGGAGAATATGGAACAACGAATGCCAGTATCCCTCCGACAATACTGTGGATAACCATTTTTATCCATGGTCGTTTCTTGTTGAAAAGGTTTTGGAAAACGCTTCGAACATTTTCCGTATACCTTAAACCAATCAGCGCATGGACCATGAATCATATGGTTGATTGGGGATTTCAGCTGAAACGAATTGATCCACAGTGTTGGGATTCCTTATTTTGGAATTTGGTTTGAGCGTTACCAACATATGAACATGAGGTAGTCCACGTTTTTGGAATTCGATGGTATACACGTAAGACATCACTTCACCAAACTCTTTTTGCCTGACAATGAGATCAATCAAATAATCCTTCTTTATATTGAATACTCTTGTGCATACATCTGGTCTATCAGCAGCTGTAGGATCTATGTAGTATTGCACGTCATCCTAATGAACAGATCAGGTTTTCTAAATTTCTGGACTATGGTCTTTGAATCTTGGTAATGTTTCATCATGTTACGTGGTGATCCTACGAACGACGAAGGTAAAATTATCACTCGTCCGATACGTCCACCAGTGTCATCTGCAGTTTTTTGCAATAGTAAATTGGGTATGTTTACGGCATATTTAAACGTTTTCGAAACAATAAAAAAATAATATAAAAGTTGAAAAGATTCAGAAACATTTTTAACAACACATAGATATCTGAAGATATCGAACAGAAAGTTTAGAAGCTTTCTAAGAATTTAAAAATGTTTCAAGACATTAGGCAAATTTCCTAAAGATTTGTGGGTAATTTTAAATGATTGTTATTCACAACAATCAATTTGAGGGGAATATTGCAAAAGATTTACAAAATTAGATTATTAAAATATTTTCAAAATTGGCGTAAGACAATCTCGAAGATTTTAACGCAATTCTTAAAAAAATTTGAACATTTTTCAAAAGTGGTAGGGCAAATTGATATCATATTAATAGATATTTAAAATTTTCTAACAAATTTCAGGATTAATTACATATTTGAAAAGAATTTAAAACATTGAAAAAAAATATAGGTTTCTAAAGATTTCGAAACAAAATTTTTAAGCTTTTAAACATTTTGAAAAGTTTCAAGATTATAAAAATTGATTTTCAAATAAAAATATAACAACTACCACTCAATAGATATGAAAAAAGCTGTAAAAAAATAAATTTTGGATACAGAAAAGTGGATGGAAATTTATGTCATTTTAAAAAAATTCGTATTTTTTTGGTAGAAAATTATTCTTTTTATTTAAAAATTCAAATATATGGTTTAAAATTAATGTACATATTGTATTCAGAATTCTTCTTCTGTGATAGAAAATTAATCTTCTTGTTTGAAAATTCATCATTTTGATTGAAAATTTGAATATTTAGTTGAAAATTTAACATTTTTGTTAAGTGCTCATGTTCTTGGTTTGAAAATTCAACATTCTTCATTAAATTTTTTTCATTGATTGAAAAATCTATCTTGGTAGATATATTCGTGTTTTTGATTTAAAAATAGTGCCTTAGTGTATTTTTTTCTCGAAATAGTAGCAAAGCAGCTTCATCGCTTGAAAAAATTGTCAAATAGTGTCAATAGTGTGTTAAGCCTGAGGCTTGAATTTCTAATTCATTATTCTAAGAGCTGCCACAGCCTAATTTACTTGAAAAAAGTGACCTATTTAAACCGAAAAAGCAGAGAATATGCTCTGAAAAAACGTTGGATTGAAAAGTATTCGAAAGTATTGCATTTTGAATGCGATGTTCAGAACATCTCGTGAGTGAAATTGATTTTAGTAAGTTTAAAATAATTTTGGAAAAATACAAGGGAATTCGAAAGAATTTGATAAAATGTGGAAGAATTCAAAATGAGTTTCAAATACTTCAAGGCGAATTAAACATAAAATGAAAACTTAAAAAAATAGTAATAGAACTGAATTGAATTGATTTAATTTAAAAGAATTCAGGTCAATTAAACAAATTCGAAAGAGATAATAGAAGAATTCTGAATGAATTAGTAATCATTTAGGATGAACTTCAAATGAATTCAAATTAATTGCAAACCATATTTGAAAATCTCTTCAAATCTGTGAAAACCTACAAAATCCCCCACTAATTGTGAATGAATTCCTTAGAATACATTAAAATATTATAAAATCCCGTGAAACTGTATAAAACCACTTTGAATTTTTCGAGATATCATAATAGGCCCTACAAAATCGTTCCCTATTTTCCACAAAATTCCAGAAAACTTTTTAATACCCCATGCAAATTATTCAAATACCTTAAAATCAGCCAAATCCTTGGAAATTCCTAGAAATTTTTAAAATCTTTTCAAAGTGCCTTGGAATCTTTTCAAAAGCCCTGAAATATTTAGAATCGTCTTTTTTTAAAATGTGAGATCAAAATGAAATCTACTTTCTTATGAATAATTTCATGCAAACAGCGCATGAAATAGATTCATAAATCAAAATTAGAGTTCCAAACAACTTCCTTTTCGGTTCATTAGAGGCAAATAAATAACAAACGTGATAGTTCTAATATAAGTTTATTGAACCAAATGTATATTTTACATACATAGCAGTAAAATAAATAGAGAATAGAGAAACTTGTAAGAAAAACCGTAAGCGATGCAAACGCAAAAAATAGTTGTATCTAGAGTGATCGTGAATCAGATATAATTAAATAACATCATTTCAACACTCCGCCTATTCATGTACACAAAAAGAAAAATTAGTCACACCATCGCATCATTCTAGAAGCTTTAACATGTTTTTAAGTAGACAGTGTTTTTGTAAATACGTCAGCGAAGTTTTTATCGGAGGAAACATAATCAAGGAGAATTTCTTTCTTATCTTGAGCCTGACGCGAAAAATGAAAACGAAAGTGTATATGCTTACTACGTTTGGGGAAAACGGTGTATTTACTTAAAAGAATAGCAATCTGGTTATCACAAAATATAATCGTTGGCTTGTCAAGGTAGTTCAGAAAACCCATATCACTTAAAAGACGTCTAAGATAAGTTGTTTCCTTAGCTATATCGGAAAGTGCCATATATTCCACTTCCATTGTAGATAAGGCAACTGACTTCTGTTTTCTTGCTTCCCAGCTGATTGGTCCTTTTTTGAATATTGTGACATTTCCCGAACACGATAGTCGATCATCGATATCGCTTGCCCGCCCTGGCGGAAGTTTCGCTCTCATTCGGAATCAAAATGATTCCGTCTAAGTCCGTCTGATTCCGAGCAATTGAATCCGTTTCCGAATCATTCTGAATCCAAAAAGTTTGAGTCCGCGAAGAATTTTATAAATGCAATCCGAGCCAGTCCGTTTCATACCGAATTGCATTCCAAATGAGTCCGACTAACTCGGCAGGAGCTTATGTACAATTTCATTCCGAATCAATCCGCGTGAATGCGAACTTTAGAGAGGAGTTAATTCCGCATGAGTCCGACCTACTCTGTAGGAGTTTCTGTAACATTTCAGTCTGAATCAACCCGCATGATTCCGAATTTTGTTACAAAAGTAACTCCGATTGAATCCGTACGATTCTGAAATTCTCACATAAACACATACATCCACAACATTCCGAATTCACTCCAAATGATTCCGCACTTATCATTCCGTCTGAATCTGCCAGATAACTCGAGCTTATTTCGACTGATTCCGAGTCATTCAGAATAATTTCGAGCCATTCCATTTTTTTTCTTGTTGGCGGACTGGCTCTGAACCATTCGGCATGTACTCGCATCATTTAATAAGTGCGGAATTATTCGTACTGAATTCGAAATAGCACGGAATCATTCGGAATGACCTCGCGTCATTTAACGGGTCCAAACGGAATGAGAATTTTATTCCGATCGATGCGGAATCATTCGGACTGAGTGCTGAATGACACAAAATTATTCGGAATGAACTCGCCTCATGTAAGGTGTTCAACCGGAATGAGAATTTTATTCCGATCGGTGCGGAATCATTCGGACTGAGTGTTGAATGGCACAAAATCCTTCGGAATGAATTTGCGCCTTGTCACGGAGTCAGGCGGAATGGAAGTTTCATTCTCATATATGCGCAATTATTCGGACTGAAGAAGGAATGGCACAGAATCGTTCGGAATGAGCTCGCGTCATGCGATGGATTCATACGGAATGAAAATTTGCGCTACGGAATCATTCGGAATGAGTTACCGTATTGCGCCGGATTCAGACGGAATGAAAATTCTAATTCAGAATGGTGCGCAACCATTTTGATCGAAGCACGGAATCATGCAATACCATTCGGAATGATATTTCGTTATCAGCCGGATACAGAAGGAATGAAAATTCTTTTCAGATTGGCGCGGACTCATCCGAATGAACCTGAGAAACCAATTCAGACTGAAAAATAATCAATCGTAATCGAATAGAATCATTCAGACTGGATTTGGCTTTCAACCAGAAGGTCGGAATCAGTCGGAAACAGATTTTGCATTTGTTCGTAATCGATCGGAATGAATCGGAGTTGTTTGGATTCAAACGAACTCAATTTAATCCCGAAACTTACACCAGGGCAGTACCAATCCACATAAGCAATCACTTTTGCTCCAATCTTTACATATGTGATTCCGTAGTTGAGCGTTCCAATAAGATATCTCAAAACCTTTTTCGGTGCCTTCCAATGCATTTTTCTGGGATCAGCGTTGAATCTATTCAAAGGACTAGTCGAAAATGCAAGATCCGGACAAGTAGCACTTGCCATGTAAATTAAACCGCCAATTACTTCTCGATAAGGCACGTTTCTCATGTAGCTTTGTTCTTCTATTGAAGCAGGTGCCGAATCTCTAGATAATTTGATTCCCTGCTCCAACGGAGTCGAAACAGGATGTGCAGAGTTCATTATGATCAATTGACTGGCGTAATTTTCTTGTGATATTTAACTTTTTCCTATGTGTCCATGCCTTTCCACGTGGATCCCCAAGATATCTCCTAAACGACACATGTCTTTCATTTTAAACTTGACTTGGAGCTTAGCTTTCATCTGTGTAATTATATTCACGGATAATTGAAAACTCCGAGTTAAAGAAAAAAGCCATGTGTCATACAAGCCCTGATTTATTGAGGAAAAACACAAGGGAACGCGTTTACATGAGAAATTCAAATAAGTAACAAATTTTTTCAATTCTTTCTAGCGTGCTCGTTAATGAGCATCAAACACCCTGTCCATGGATCATTCCGTTCGCGACGAACAAAGCAACTTCTGTCCCCGACGAGATCCGCGTTGGCGTTACCCACTTCGATAGATATTTTGGTTTGGTTCGATTACATTTTTTCGATTCGTGCGGAATCTATGTTTGTTTGGGAAATGAGTTGCTATCGAGCGGCATACGATTAATTAGATTTCACGTAAGACGAATTTTACTTCGTTTGGTAGCCGAGATTGGACACGAGGGAGCTCCGCACGGACCGTGTAATCAGATCGACGATTCGATACGAACTGTCCTGATTGAGCGGCCGTACACTCATTCTCCGTCTCTCTCTCTCTTCCCTTCCTCTTTCTGGTGGATTCGAAACTATACTTCAGGCCTGATTTGCCACCCTTCAATTTCTTTGTTACGACGCAACAATGCAAGTAACAAATCATCGACGTAAACCGTTATTACTATTGGAGTTTCGTTGATTTTTCCTGTGAAGACACATGGATCAGCATTAGTTTTCTTCATACCAATCGTTTCCAGATATCTGCTTAGTTTTCTATACCATTCACGTCCAGCTTGTTTGAAGCCGTAGAGTGGTTTATTTGACGAAAACACTTTTTCTTCTCCACCACTTTCGAAGAACATACTCGGCTGCTCCATATATATTTCATCTGATAGATCACCTTGCACGTAAGCTGCGATGACGTCCATCTAATGCACATGCATTTCCTCTTTCACACACCCAGCAAGAAAAGCTCTGATCGTTTTGTATCTCGCTATTGGTGCGAAGAATTTCTCAAAATCTATCGCTTTATTGCTGCTGAAAGCCCCTTGCCACAAGTCTAGCTTTGTATTTTACGATTGTGCCATCTCGCTTCTTTTTGAAGTGAAAAACCCAACGGAATGTGATAGTTGGTTTATCGCTCGGACGACCCACCAAATTCCAAGTATTATTTTTCATTAGCGAGTTGTACTCCAAATTCATGATGTTGATCCATAGATTTTGTCTGAGTGATTCACTGCTTCGTCCATGGTAACTAGATCTCCGCCTATTGGCGTTTCTGTCAAGGTCGCGTATCGGTGTTCCCAGTGCTCTTTTGGGAGTTCGTTTTGGAGTTTGAAATTCTGCAGGAGATGATTTTTTAAAATCATTTTCATCTTTTTTATGGGCGGTTCCCTGTTTGTATTTTGCTTTATCTTTAGGATTTAATTGCTGCATAGGTAATTCCTTCAAGATTTTTTCTTCAAAGCCATCAAGGTCACCCAAAGCTCCAGTTTCTAGAGGAAGTAAAACAAAATCCTCAGTCTAAAGTCTAAACGAACACATTCTCATCACGTATCTATTGCTTCGCACACGATTTTGTCCAAAATAGAATACATGTCACTGTCAAAACGAATGAAATAAGTTTAACATATGTCTGCATACGTAAACTACGTGAATAATTTTTTTTGAGGTTGTCCTCACTGCGAATACCGACAGTCGATATGACCGAATCGATATGGACATAAATGCGCGATGAAGAACTACACTTCTAAGAAGTAAGCTATTTATAAAAAGACGGAAGGTCCCAAAAAAATAAAATCCATCAAACTCACATTCAAATAACTCACCTAGATAAACAGAACCATCAGTTTCCTACACATTCAATAACTAGATATAGATTGAATAGATTTAATTTTCAAAGCATATTCTAAACTAATCTTACACTAACTCTGATGAAGTCATTATATTTTGTCCCTCTATTAATGATGCAGGAGTGGCATACAGTATACTCTTATCGGAACTTCTTTTTGCAGATTAATTTGTAACTTTATCATCTAACATTTAACATATTTAACATTGAAAGTTAACAACTCATCATTAGCTTTTTTTCGCAACTGCTACATGTATAATTCCTTGGAGTCCGTTGGATACATAAATAAAGACTTTTGATACCCCAAACTTTGCCTTGAATTTCCACGCCATGTAGTGTTCGCGTCGTTTTATTTATTTGAAAAGGCGATTTGTTTTAGGGTAGAACAAAATTATTAGGGAACTTCGTCGTTAAGGTACATTCCTTGTACCTAAGTTTCAATACGTTTAATTCAATACACTTCAAAATTTGAACTTTATAAGGCATTTGCGGCTTTGGAGGATCTAGTTTATTTAATTCGGGTAATCTGCGACAAATTTGTGCCAAAGGACAGTCGCAGATCGAATAAGGCTGGCTAATTTTCCAAGAATGTTCCCAAAACAAAACGCACAAATTCGACTGAAGTTGCACCCCATGGCTTAAACATCATCAGCAACATCAGCAACATGAACAGACCTTGTTTTCCTCTGAAATTCGCAAGAAACACATTTACGGAGCAGGAGCAGTCTTCTAGTAACTTCCATCTTCAATCGTTGATCCACCTTAGCACGTCCTGGAAGGACAAGCCAACTCATTAATAGACGTTTTATGACTCCTTCGCCAAATCCAGCACAAACATGAAAATCATGTTAATGAATGGTCTGACTTGTAAAAGTGTTGACACGCGATTATGGTGACGCGTTTGCGAACGTCTTCTAAAGTATTCGTCTGTCATTTCTGGGAAATTTACAAGAGGAAACTGAGTCACCCGATCTTCTTTCAGGCCTTTTATTTCACACCTTTCACAGGCATAAAAAACAAGTATGACGTTTCGTTCCCTTGATAAAAGCAACGATTTAATGTTCGTATAGAGTATTAAATCGTTGGTCTATAATTGTAACCCCATTAGCCTGTAATTTATTAGCTTCTACAATAAAGTCGCCTAAGTAATCTTCGAGACTAGCAGACTTGGAATTTCCGGAATAATTAAGGCTGGCAAGTGGCTTTTATATGTCAGGTTGATAATGCACTTTTCCTGACATGACCCAAAAACCTTTTTCATAAGATTTAGTTACTGAAATTCCAAAAGCTTTGAATTGTACAAATATAGTTTTGTACGTTGGGATCAATACACACTTGAATAACCTTTTCAATTCTAAAATACACATACTCTCCAATTGATCCATCAGAGTCCTGCATTTCTTTGATGTCGTATACCGCTGATGATGTTCCCAAAAACGTTCAGCTGATTTTGGCAGTCGAGGTGGAAGACTTTTTTGTAAAATGTTAAGCATTTCATCATCAGTCTTCTAAACTATCCCTTTGGTTACACCCAAAACATGCAGCTGTTTCATTTCTTATCACATGATAAATGTATTCTTCTTCCGAATCCGTTAAATCAGAATTTGACTCTTCTGAATTCGCTGAATCAAAATTTGGTTCGCTTGAATCTAATGATGTGTTATTATCCTTGGAATCTAGGAATGCAATTTCTTGTATTAATATTGTACTTTTTTTGAATATGTATGCTTATAATTATTAGTTAAGAGTACATAGAGCGAAAAAATGTATAATTTTAATACTTTTTTTGTAACTTGAAGAGGTTGTATTTTGAGGTTAGATTTAGAATTCCTCATTTTTAGGAAAAATCATTCACATAAAATTTTTTTTCGCTCTATAGACAAATTTCTATTTTTAAAATTGAGGGAATCGAATTTTGAGGTTAGAACTTCGTTCCAACACCCTTAATCAATCTGTGTAAAAAGAAACGTTGTGAATTATATGCCATGTGTGGATCTAATATATAATAATTTGTGTTCATTTCATGAACACTTTGCTACCTCAAAGGCAAAAAATAAATGTGCTTCCTTTAGTAATAATAAAATAAAAAGATTGAATTTTGAGGTTAGATCTTATAAGGTATTCTTACCTCAATCTACGTTGACGTTTGGAACCTGACTATTATCTGAATCCTCATGAGTAGAATTGAAATCCTCATGATCCATGAGTTCATCATCATCCTCGACTTCATCAATTTAACGATTTACTTACCCAGCTGAAAATTCCTGTACAGGAACATTATTATAAATTAACATTTTTTTGTTTGAGATTTAAACAATTTGGTATAAAAATTAACTAATTGGTTGAAAATTCATGCATTCTGTTGAAAATACTTTCTTTTCTCTAAAAAATAAATTTTTTTATTTTAATCTAATCTCTTTCAGTTTTAGTTGAGGATTCAAGTATTTTGTTACAAATCTGTCTCTGTTGGTTAAATCAGACTATTTTTTATTTTAAATTAAATTTTTTTTTAATATCATTTGAAAATTAAACTCCTGGTTGAAAGTTGAACTACTTCCTGAAAAGTTCATTTTTTTGGTTAAAGATTCCTAATTTTAGTAGAAATTCAACTATTTGGTTGAAAATGTATGTATTTTGTTAAAAACTTCGTCATTTCTGGTCGGAAATCGATCTTCTTTGTTGAAAATTCAACTATTTTGTAGAAAAGTGTATCCCTTTGGTTGAATATTGTCCTTTTTGGTAGAAAATCAATTTTTTTGTTAAAAATGCAACTGTATTTATTTCCAGGTTGAAAATTGAACTGTAATTTAGATAATTCACCCCTTTGGCTTGAAAATTCGTCCCTTTGGCTTGAAAATTCCATTATCTTGTAGAAAATTTGTTTTACTTATATTGAAGTTAACTGTTTTAACTATATATTTAACTAGTGGATTTTTAATGAAAAATTGTTGTTTTTTTAGTTCAAAATTCAACTATCTGGTTGATAATTCATCTATGTTCTTAAAAAATCGTCTTTTTATTTATCTATTTAATTAAAAATATCTGTATTTTTTTAAGAACTCGCCTTTTTTGGTATAATACCATTTTTTTGTTACGAATGCAACTGTATGGTTGAAAATTAATCTGTTCTAGTCGAGCATTCGTGCATTTTGTTGAAAAATTCGTATATTTTCGTTATATTTAACTGTTTTTTGAATAAAATTTATATATTTTTTGATTCCAAATAAACTTCTACATTTTTGAACAAGAATATATATTTAAAATATAAAATAGTGTTATGTAGACAAAATAGTTAAATTTTCAACAAAAAGACGAATTTTCAACAAAAGAGTTCCATTCCTAACAAAAAAGTTAATTTTCAACCAAATAGTTTATTTATCTACCAAAGTATTTGAATTATCTAATCGAAAGAAAAAAAAAGAAATTTTAAACTAAATACTTACATTTTCAACCAAAGAGACGAATTTTCAACGAAAGTGATGTACCTTCAACTTAAAGAAATGATTTTTTATTGAAGGAGTTCAACATTCAAACAAGTAATTAAATTTTCGACCAGAAAGGATGAATTTTTAACAAAATAGCTGAACCCTCGACCGAAATCTTTTTATCAAAAGAGATGAATTTTCAAACCAAAAACAACACTTTTCAAAAAAAGAATGGAATTTTCAAACCGGAAAACTTTTTTAAAATTAAAGAAACTGTTCTTTTGATCAGTTTCTTTAAGATAAGTTTCTCATTTATCAATAGTTTTCTTCAAAAACAAGAAAACTATTTTTAATTGATTAAAAATTTTCATTTGGAACAAAAACCCATTTTGTTGAGAAATAGAAATTTATTGACTGAACAAAAATTAGCAGTGTTTTCTTTACTTTCATCTTTCTTTCTACTTATGACTGTCTTCTTTTTCTTCTTTTTGGTTCTTTTCTTTTCCTTTCTGTTTTATTCATTTCTTTTGTTTTTCTTTCTTTCTTTAAATTGAAGAAACTTTTCTTTGAACCCCTTTCTTTAAGATAATTTTTTCATTAAAAAGAAATATCATTAAAAAAAAATCATTTTTAAATTTAAAAATTGTAAATTGGAATAAAAACCCATTTCTTTAAAACATAAAAAAT
>CAKNWU010081104.1:0-13410 GCA_932072015.1 Andricus quercustozae | reverse complement strand
CGCTGAATCCAAATCCGAAGTTAAAAAAGTCCCACCACGTCAGGGTTCTGACATAAAATAAAAAAAATTATAAGTTTTTATGAAGTTATGTCAGAACCCTGACGTTTTGGGGGTTTGTTGAACCTTGGATTCGGGTTCAGCGACCCCAAAAAATTAGAATAAACTTGGTCTGACCCCCCGACATGAAAAAAAATGTATGAGGTTTTATGAGGTTATGTCAGAACCCTGACGTGCTGGGGTTTTTTGGAACTCGGATTCGGATTCAGCGACCCAAAAAACATATAGTCAACATGGTCTGACCTCCAGACCCGAAAAAAGATTTTATTTTGTGTGGCTGTATTATCAAACATAATAGTTCAATTTTCACTTTAAATAATTAAATAATCTAAATTAAAATTCTCGCGCATTAAAGTATGTAGATACTTTTATTTTAACTTATCCGAAGTTTACCAATACGGTGGTTCAAAAGAGGCTGTTTGAAGACAAAAGAGTTTTATTTCTGTTTAAAATTTAGGTTAAATAATAATTTTTGTCGCTTAGGAAAACTGGATCTGATGATTATAAGTGCTGCCTCAAAAGTGATAAGGTTGAAACATGAAAAACGACTTAAAAATCATCGATACAATGATTTGATGACAACCCATTTTTTTTTCCTTTGAGCAAATGATTAAAATTGTAATAAAAATTTCATTTTAGTTTCTCTTAACGATTTTATACAATAATAATAATTTTAATATATCAATTTCTGAGGTCGCTGTTATTCTACCTGATTTCACGAGTTCATATTTTGGCCGCACTGAAAAAATAGATGGTGTATTGCAGCGCAGCGGATCACAATACCGTTTCAGTTTTAAATCTTGCATCGTTCATACACAATTATTATTAATATAACTATATAAACTTAGAATATAAATTATGAAAAAATTATCGTTCCTGAATTAAAACTCAAAAACCAGCTGAAAGTATTTAAAAAATTATTAAATTATGTTTCCATAGCAATTCAGTGCTACTCATTGAATTAGTAAGTCGGCACTAACAAGCAGATTAGTAGAATATCCTTACTAATTCATTTAGTAACATAAATATTACCGTTTCATTTAGTAGAAACTGATAAAATTACTAATTTAATAGTCAGATACAATGCTACTCATTGAATTAGTAAAATTTCTACGAATTCGGATTTAGAGAGTATATTTTTGCTCGATTTCGCGATTTTTTTTTTAACAAAAGGGGCCATTATGACCAATTCACAGAAAGAAGTAGGGTTTCTATTAAAACATTATTTTAGTTTCTGAAGAGCTGCAACTAAAAGAAACCCTTTTTTGCTGAAAAGAAACCAAAAACGATGAATTGGTTCCAAAAGGGTCCAGTTGGACCTCCAAGGGAAATCAATTTTAATGAAGACTTTTTCAAAAAAGGATATTTTTCACTTAACCAACTTCGACATTTTATATCGTAATTTAAACAACTTTTAAGTTAAGGCATACGTCTAATAGAACTCTGACAGAAATAATTTAATGAAGAGAATAGTACAAAATATTATCGCAATTAGAATAGATATAATGACTTGATAAATATAAATTGCAGGTTATTTAGCAAATTTGTAAAGCTAAAGGCATATTCATATGCAAGAAACTTTCGTCTAAAGTTATCAATCGACAAATTCTGTTAATCCCTAACTTACCAATCCCATTTTGGAAGCGGTTGGTTTTTGAATGCACCTTCATGTTCTATCCAACTGTCTCCAAAGGAACCCTTTTGGTCTCCACAGGTTTCTATTAATGCTCAAGTTCTAACAAATACCAAATTTTATTGTAGCCGTAACTTTAGTGAACCCTCAGTTTTTTCTGTGATCTAATTCAGGGAAATTTCTCGTTTTCCGAAGTTAATATCAAAATTATTATTTTCGGTTTTAAATAGAAGATAATAATATAATCTATAATAATTGTCAGTTTATTAGAACAATATTCATGTCTCGCAAGCAAGCGGAAAAGGGTATATTTTTTGCTCGAAGAAAAAGTGTTTTTCTCGAGAAGCAGTTTTTCAAAGCTGGAACTTCAAAAATGCCGGGAATTTATCCGACTATATGACACTATATGCAACTCCATAACGGCCATAGGGGCCCTTTTTATTTGGACGATCATTGATTATCAAGCTTTTAACATTGCACTTTAGATTGAAATGATTGACTTTCAACAATCTTGAGCTAGAATTGAAAAATTGATTATTTTTAACGAATTACTTTTAAGACTCTAATTTAAGAATCCTTCAATTTTGAACGAAGTTTGGAATCATTTAACTTTTAACTCTTGAAGTAAGTTCCCAATAACAAAGCATAACATTTTCAAAGTTTTTAGAATAATCAAACTTCAAAGGTACACAATATTTATAATTGTTCAATTTTGTTTGGTGACAATTAACTCTAATTGCAATTTATAATTATAGGTTTGACTGCTCATTCCTAAAACAGTTTAATCTTTGAGGCCTTAACCATACAGATTTTTTACTTAAAAAACCTGAATTCAAACATTTTTAGTTTGAAATTTCCTCATTTTTAGAGGTTTTGAATTAAAAATTATCAAATTTTGTAGCATTAAAATCAAATATTGAAAATATTTTAAAATGTCGCGGTGATATCTTTCTAAATTTTATTTCAAACCCCTTGATAATCAGTTTGTAATTAATAATTTTAGATTTAAATACATATTCTTAAAAGTTTTGATTTATTTTGCTGTCCAGGATAAAAAGATACGTAAGTGACTTTGCGGTTTAGTGTTATTCTTTTATACATGGCAATGCAAAAATCTACCTAAACGACGATGTGACTTACGTATCTTTTTAATTTGGACGGCAGCAGTATTTTATTCAGTTTTAAATTTAATTATTTTAGATTTAAATATTCTAAATTTTTTTGTTTTAATATTAAACATACAAAATTCTGGTGTTTAAATTCATCGAAACCATAGAATATCAAATTGAAAGATTTATTAATTGCACGATTTTCAGTATAAAGGATTTGCAATTAAACTATTTTAAATTGAATGTCTCCAGAATAAATTCAAACCAGTGAGAAATTAAGAAAATAATTTCTCAAATTTCAGTCTTCAAAATGATAAGATTTCAGAACCAGAGATTAAAAATTTAATTTTTTTATTTAAAATTGTTCCGATATATTAAACATTTCAAACTCAGCTTAAAAAAAAAATTCCGATCTAAAAAGTTTGAAATTGAGCAATATTTCAAACATTCGAATTATATATAGCAGTCTTGTTTCATATTATTTTTGAAATTTTTAATTTTCAATGTGATATCTTAAAAGTGTCATATTCTTAGTTGCAGAATTTAAAAAAATGCATGGGAAAATTTTAAGAATAAGTAATAAATCTAAACTTTATGTTAAAAATTTAAAAGTTTAAAATTAAGAAGTGAAAATTGTGTTTTTTTTTAAATCAAAATAGAAATAAATCGAGCTATCTAAAACTGATACCTGAGTGATTGATTAATTTTTAAAATTTTAAATATATGTGTACAATTTTAGAAATCTGAATTTTTATGTTAACGCTAAATTTTCAATTTTTCCCTTTCATAAGTTTAATTTCGCAATTTAAATTCAAATTGTTAAATTTGGAAAAGTATAGTTAACAATTTAAAAATTATAATTTGTAAGCCATTCGAAAATACTTAAAATAATTGAAATTTTAAAGATTGTAAACATAAAAAAGTTTTAATATCACAATTTTTAGCGATTAAACTTTATTCTTTTTAATGTTTCCCACTTTTTATTACTTTTTACATGAATCAATTTTAAAGGTTTCTCATTGTAAATTTGCCTATTTGGACAGTGAAAATGAAGGTGAATTTATTTCTTGCTTCAGGAACAATTTGTCTAATCAATTTTATTGTTAAATTATAATTTTTTGTACAATAAAAATTTAAAATTATTGAAAGAAGCTTTACCTTCGAAACATTCAATTTTGTTTTAAATTTTAAATAGTCAAATTTGAATCGCTTCGAATTCAAAGTTATTTAAATTCAAAAGTTTTCCATTTTGAATTATTTTAATAAGAAATATGTAATACCATTATAATTTGGTAATTTCTACATAATCCAAGTTTCAAAATTCAAATTCGAAAATATTCCATGTTCAACATTTTGATATTGTCCCCTTTTGAAATTTCAATCTGAAATCATTTATTTTCGAGATTTTTCTATTTAAAATAAAATTTTTCAAGTTTGAACGCTTTGAATAAAAAATGATACAATTCAACCTCTTTTCTAATGAAATTGTCCAATTTACAAAATTTTTGGCTGAAAGTTTTCAGTATTGATAGCTTCTCTTTAAAAATTTTCAATTTTAAACACTTTCATTTTCAACTGATCTAATTTCAAACGCTTTTATTTAGAAATAATATAAGTTCAATTTATTTTCATTCCTTTCGAAATATTTTCCTTTTTGCAAAATTGTACCTAGTCTAAAATAGTTTGAATTCAATTAAATGTTAAGGTTTACTTTTTACTGTGTAAGTAAAGACTTAACATGTAACAACCTTCTCTCCAGATTTTTGATTGTGATCAGGTGCACCATTATTAATTATCGAGTTTTATCCGTACACCCGAGTCTCGGTATTATCTCGGGAGCAGGGCAGTTCGAAGCACGGGGATTAAGACTTCGAACTAGTCCGTTTTATTTTCTCTGTCACATTAAAAGCTACCATTACATTTAATGGAAATTGCGTTATAAAGTCCCCAACGTGCTACGATTACGAAAACGGTCAAATGCAATTGAACTCTTACAGGATTTGTGTAACAAATTTTTTAATTTTATTTCAACATAAATTCGACAATTATTGTTAGTGACGCTTTACAGGTCAGGAATATCAAACCTGACAGCCATCTCATCGATTTAAATTAAACTTAGTGAAGTTATAGTACTTTCTGGGTCATGTTTTTTGCCCAGAGCATTTTTAAAAATTTTTTTAATTCTGGGAGCTACACCGTTTAGGAATTTGAGGCCGACTTTTTTAAAAATTGTAATATTTCCGACGCTTTTTTCTGATTCTAATGAAACTTATAGGTGTCTTTTGAAATTTCTCCCAACTTTTCTTTAAATTGTTATAGGCGAAAGTGGGGTATTGTGTCAGTGCGGGGCACGGTGACTCTTGCCAATAATTCTCGTGTTTTTTATTTTCATATTAGTTTTTTTTACATAAAATAGCTTTCTTGAGTACTTAAGAAAGCTATTTTACGTGAAAAAACTAATATGAAAGTGAAGAAACATGAGAATTATTTACAAGAGTCACCGTGCCCCGCACTGACACTATACCCCACTTTCCCCTATTTACGACCATCTTTTCGGATTCCAATTACACTTAGAGGAATTTTGTAAAACGATATGCTGTTTTATATAGAATAATAATGACATTTTTTTAATTTTCACAAAAAAAACAATGTTTTGATTGTATTTTTAACGGAATACGCTTTTTTTGTGTTCTTTTTTATAACCATATTCCTTGTCTTTCCATCTTTCATCACAATGCGAGTGGACTGCTGCTCTTCAACTCGCCAACCAGATGAGTGTCCATCAACTTTTTTTCAATTAGAAGATAAAAAAACAATGAATATGATTCCAAAAGAAATTTAAGAAAATCTAGCGTATCCCATCAAACATCCAATCAAAAAATTGTATTAATTTTTTGCTTTAAAATGACCGATATCCGGTGAAAAATGTCAACATATAACCTAATATTGTTTCAAAATTGTAAAGCTTTCTTGAATTCTACACCGGTTTCCGGTTTAAGAAAAAGACGAGCATTACTCAAAATCGTGGCAAAATTTGTTATCTTCTTTCAATCCAATGATTAGCCATCAAAACTACTGGTTTCTGGTACACAAAGCCAACAAAAACAAAAATCGTGAATCGAATGAGTCAATGATAATCTGAACATAACGTAACAAAAATGGTTTCAAATCGTAAATCGTCTTCGAAATTAATGATATTTGTTTGACATAACCGATTTCTGGTTGTAAATGCTAGCATAACCTTAAATTGTTCAAAAATTGTTAATCTTCTTTGTAATCTACGTAGCAATTTTCGTTGCAAACCGCTAGATTAACATACAAATTCTACACAAAATTGTAATCTTCTTTGAAATATAATTATTTTTTACTAAAAATACCTATTTTTGGTGTAAAACGTCAACATAACCTGAAATTGTTCAAAAGCTGTCAATCTTCTTTAAAATTTACTATACAACATGTTTTCTACACAGAATATTTCCTACATATAATTTAATATTGTTTAATACTATTATTTTTTTCCTACACAAAATATTTTCTACACAGAATATTTCCTACAAAGAATTAATTATTGCTTAATACTGTTATTTTTTCCTACACAAAATATTTCCTGCACATAATATTTCCTACACAGAATTTACTACCGTTATATTTTTCCTACACAAAATCTTTCCTACGCAGAACATTTCCTACACAGAAATAAATATTAATTATTTTAACCTGAAAATATTTTTTAAATATTGTACAAAAGTTATTCTGTCCAATATTTTTCTCAGACAAAATATTTTCTACACAGAATTGAATAGTACTATTTTATTAAGAAGATTTTTTCAAAATATTGTACAATTATTATTTGTTCACACAATTTTTTTCGCCTGTAAAACGTGAATAGTTATTATTTTTCGGAATTGATGATGCATTTGATAAATTTAAAGAATAAATAATATTTCTTCTTTAACATATTTAGTAATTATTCAAATAATTTTCCTTTGTTTAAACAATTGTTTTCTTTTTATTGGTAAAATGTTATTATTTCGTAAAAATAATTACACAATTAACGAATGTTGAAATGATATATTTTTTAACGATATTTGGCCATTATTTAAACAATTTACATTTCTTAAAGAAATTTTTCACCTGTAAATCTTCAACAGTGACTGCTCTCTGGAATCAATAACACCATTAATGAATGCTAAGAGAGATATTTTGTGTGAAAGACAGTTTTTAATTATTTAAACAATTAATCATCACTCACTGGCGTATTTTTATAGGAAAGGTAGAGAAAATTCTAGTTCAGTTTTATCTTATTTCTGAACTTATAACCAATAAAAAATATCATTTTCTTGAAAAATTTTTGTAGTTACGTTATTTGTGGTTATTTTTTTATATCAGTTACATATATAGTGCAAGAGATTTTAAAAAACTAGAATTTTCTCCATTTTTCAATTCTTTATCGCCGACATTATTTTAAGAAAATACTAACTTTTTATAATTTGCAGAATGAAAAAATTGTTGAAAGAAGTTAAATTTGTTTAAAGAATTGCTAAATATCTTAAACAGAGAAAAATCACCTTTAACTTTTGTTAATTGTGTCATTAATCCCAGCAAAATCCCAGCAAAACCTTTTACGATTCACAGGATAAAAATTATTGAAATAATTGACAAAAATATGTTAAACAAGAACTATTATCCTTGAAATTCGTTTTTCAACAAATAATAATTGTTCAAACAATTTTAAATTAGTTAAAAGGCATAACTAATATTGTCGATTATATTCTTCCTGTGGAATAATTTGTGTAAAATAGTTTTCGTGTAGGAAAAGTTTCACACTTATAATATTTTTGTGTAGCATATGCCTGTGTTGAATATCTTACTCAGAATATTTTCCATATAGGAGCAACAATATTTAAAGTAAAACTATATGCATTTCATTTTGTGTAGAATCAACTTTGTGTAAAAAATATTTTATTATCTGTTTTCAATATTGTGTAGAACATATTTTGTGTAGGACAAATATTGGACATAATATTTTTGTGTACAATATTTTTAAAATATCTTCATATTAATATATTACTCTATAATTCTGTGTAGAATATACATATACTGTGTATAAGATATTTTGTGTAGGAAAAATATTAAACAGAATAATTTTTTGTACAATATTTTAAAAATATTTTCGAGATAAAATAAATAATATTTATTTCTGTGTAGGAAATATCATGTATAAAAAATATGCTGTGCAGGAAAAATATAACAGTATTAAACAATAATTAATTATGTGTAGGAAATATTCTATGTAGAAAATATTTTGTGTAGGAAAAAAATAACAGTATTAAATTCTGTGTAGGAAATATTTTGTGTAGAAAATATTTTGTGTAGGAAAAATATGATCAGTATACGTTGTGTACATTATATTTTCTGTAGAATAAGTTTGTGTAGGAACGGGTGTTACTCTAATTAAAATCGATGAGATAGCTGCCAGGTTTGATATTTCTGACCTGGAAAGTATTATTAGCACAGTATTTATAATTAATTTTTACATTTTTTTACAGGCGAAGGTGGTGATTATTTAACAGTCTCGTTAAAAGATGGTGGAGCTGCCGTCGGTATGACCCTGGCTCATGGAAGGCTGGACCTTCACATTAAACCTGCAAGGGTTCGATTCGACGACAACCAGTGGCACAAGATCATCGTTCACAGAAAAGTCCAAGAGGTAAGTTATTTATTGAAAAAGAGGATATCCGAATCGCTGATAGGGTAGCGAAATCGAATTGAAAGATATTCTTATAAGGGCCCAAAAAGTTATAAAAAATAGTTTTTACAAATCCTTTCGCACCATATTTCAAAACTTTTCCTGAAGTTAATATTTGACTAGAAAACAAACGCGCGCGCTACAGGAGCAGTTTTTTTTTCTGTCTGGCACAATTTTTAAATTAAAGTATAAAACTGATATTAATATACCATTTTTGTATCATATAGTATTTAATATCTAAAATAACAGAAAAGCAATAAAAATATTTTTGACAATTGATGAAAAATGATATTTGGAATGATGAATCTTCAGTCAAACAAATTAATTTTCATCAAAATAGTTCAACTTGCAACCAAGTAGTTGAATTTTTTAACGAAAAATAATAATTCTGAACAAAAAATGTAATAGTTGATAATTTAACTCAAAAAGTTTTAAATTTTTAATTAAAAAACAGATTATTTTAAACCAAAAAGTTAAATTTTCAACGAAATAGCTGAATTCTCAATCAAAAGAGATTAATTTTCAACCAAAAAAGAAAATTTCAACCAAAAAAATGTCAACTGAAAATGCATAGTTTCAACAAAACAGTTAAATTTCCCACCAAAGAGGCAAATCCCCAACTAACAAAAAAATCAATTTTCTACCAAAAAAGACGAATTTTCAACGAAATAGATGCATTTTCAACTAAATAATTCAATTTTCAACTGGAAAAAACGATTAAATACTAAAACGTAAACGACGAAATTTTAGCTTAAAAGAAATTCATTTTAACCGCAAAAAAAACAACATTTTCTACAAAATAGTTAGATTTTCAACCAAAGAGATGAATTTTTCACTGAAATGGTTAATCCTTAGTAAAAAAATTAAGTTTCAATAAAGTAGTTGAATTTTAAACTGAAAAAGATAAATGTTCAACAAAAAATGGAATAGTTACATTTTCAATTAAAAAATTAATTTTTAACCGAAAAAAAAAAATTTCATAAGGAAGATCAATTTTCAAACAAAATATAAATTTCTAACCACAAAAGATGAATTCTCAACGGCAAGTGATTTTCTACTAAAATCATGAATCTTCAACCAAAAAAAATAAATTTTTAACAAAATAGTTCAAATTTCTATCAAGTACTTGAATTTTCTACCAAAAAGGATTAATTTTTAAAGAAAAATGGAATATTTTATATTTCAATCAAAACTATTTTAATTTTCATTAAAAAACAGTTAAATTCAACTGAGAAAAGTACTTTTTAATTAAATAATTCAATTTGCAACCATGAAAAACTTTGCAGTCAGTAAAGAAAGAAAATTTCAACGAAATTGTTGAATTTTTAAGCCAAAAAACGAGTTTTCTATAAAACGCTTGAATACTTAAATCAAAGATACAAAACTTCAACAACAAAATTAAATTTTCAACCGAAAAGTTACATTTTAAACAAAAAAGATTAAATTTCTCCCAAAAGGGATGAATTTAAAATCCACAAAGGAAAGCAAGGACAATATTTCTGATAATTATTGAAAATTGATATCTTAACTTCAGAATTAATTAATGCTTTTTTTAATATGTAGGCAATCAAATTGTTTCATTTTTTATTCAAATATCAATTTTCGATAAAAAATACTAACATAGCAATAAATAACCTGAAACTATTGACAGTTTTTAATCGTCTTTGAAATCTAATTTTTTCCATTTTTGTGTTTAAAATAACCGATTTCCTGTAAAAACCTTGCATATAATCTACAACTGTTTCAAAAATGAAATTTTTTTTTCGAACGATAATGATTTTTGTTTTGAAATACTAATTTTTTGTGTAAAACGCTAATCTAACCTAAAATTGTTCAAAAATTATAGATCTTCGAAATCTAATGATTTTTAATTTCATGTTACGGTGTTGACCAGATCTTTATGCTATTTCAAAAAAGTATTGATATATAATATATAATATAATATAAATAAATATATTTATTTATATAGGTATATATATATATATATATATATATATTTATTAAATTTTTTCTGGTAAAAGCCCTAGCATAAGAGAAAAACGTAAAAAATTGTTGAAAAAAGCTTTATCCTAAAAATATAATTATTTTTAGGTTAAAAATAACGATTTCCAGTGCACTACGGTAGCATATAATAAAACTGTGGAAAATTTAGAGTATTAGTGGTGATTTCTGTTGAAAAATGCTAACTACCGAAAAAAGAAACTAACACAACCTAAAATTTTTGGAAATTTTAAGTCTTTTTCGAAACTTTATGATTTTATAAGATTCGTTATTGAAAATACTAATTTCCAGCGAAAAGTATAACATTTTTAATTTGTAGATTTGATTTTCGAAGATATAAACAAATTTCAAGTAATAAAAAGCCAATCTGGCTTAGAGGAACGTTTTCGTCCTTGTCCTCGTTTTACAGGCTCTCGGCTCTATTTTGAAAAATTCCAAAAGTAGGTCCGCTTTCTAAGTAACGTTTCCTTTCAACTCCCTGTGTGGTAGGTTACCCTCCTTTTAACTTTCCGAAACCCGCAAATCTCTATAGTTATAGTGGTAGTATAGTATACACCCTCCTTTATCCAACCACTTTTAAATTTTTTTTCTCTCTCACCCCTTGAATTGCAGTTAGTACGACTACTATCTAGAAAATGACCTCGTTAGAATTCTTAACAAATCTACATATAGACTTACTTTCGTTCCCGGTGATTTCGAAGTCTGGCACGAATTAAAGATAAATTCTCACAGAACCGAAGACCAGTCTGTGTTTCAGCTAATTGTAGAATATATTGTCTTTATATGCAGAAAAAAACTCCTGCTGATTTTTTTCACGTCCGAGGGTTCTTAGTTAAATTTTCAGCTCCCGAAATCGCTCTTTTTAAATTATTCAACACCCTCTAAATGCTGTTCATGAATTTTTAGTGATTCTTTCAAAAAGGGAAAAACATCTTTCAAAATGATGCAAGTATACATTTTTTTACATTTTACAGAAACTCAAGTATAGAATTTGACGATATTAACATTTGCTGGCCTAATTAATTCAAATTATCACTTAGTTCATCAAAATTATTATACATTTTCTCTCTTAATAGTTTGGTACAGGAGTATGCAATTAAAATACAAAAATCAGGTCAAATAAGTCTTGTATTCTCTTCACTCTTCTTCTTGGTATTTACTAATTTATTTCTCACAAGATTGATCCACTTATTAAGCGGATGTTTTTTGCAGTAAAGATTTAAAATAGGAAAGAAGAGGCATTTTTTGTGTTAACTAACACGAATATTTTCATAATTCAAAAGAAGAATTCAATTCAGAAAATCCATTTCATTCTCAAGAAAGTAATCTGATATGCTGGATGTATGTGAACCATGGGAAAATAGCTGTCAAAACCTGCATTGAATTTCACCTCGGATTCGATATTGTTTCTATAATTTACTCCTTTCGCATACCCACCCAGCATCCCACTTCACTTCCTCATTATTCCATTCTCCACTGATGTCAATTCTGCTTATAGCATCGTGCCTTGGGCCTTATTATACGTTTTCCCATTTCATCTTGTGAGGCAAACCTTAAAGGAATCTATTTCAGTAATACACCAATATATGGCAAAACTCAATATTATTACAGCAATATCTCAGAAGCCAAAAGATGATATTCGTTTAGAATTTCTTTCAAAGTTCCACCTCAGTTGCTACGACACATGGAGGCTAGGAATAATGCATGCCAGCAATATATGCCAGAAACCATGTTGGAAGTCTCATATTACGGTCTCGTATTTTCGATTATTCTGTATTTTTCATCATTTTCGAAAAAACTAAGAAATTCTGTAATGACCTAGGAATTTTGGGTACAATACAACTCATTTCAAGGCTTTCCGAAACAATCTTAAAAAGTTAAGATTAGCTGATGTTAACTGATGTTGGCCAAGTAGGAAGTTAATTAAAAGATGTTGGATTTTGTTGGTATACTGGTCGATCTATACCAACAAAATCCAACATCCTCTAATTAAATGCTTACTTGGTCAACATCAAATAACAGCAGCTAATCATACAACACATTAGGAAGAAGATACAACAATGATGAACCAGTATACAAAAAATATCCAATATATTCTAATTCAATTCTTACCAGGTCAGTATCAATTAACTTCAACTAATCATTTAAGATTACTCTGAACAAAAATTAAAACATCCTTAGATGCAATTATAATTTTAAGATTTAAAAAAGATGATATTTCTGCCGAGACGGACTAGCAAAATTTTTTCCCTTTGCACCAAACGCATGCAGATTTTTTTACAGATCGAGATTATTTCTCACTCGTTTACTTCTATGGATACACAGTCGTGCAGAAATGGATTCTTTCGGGCAAATTGTTCCACAGAATATAAATCCATGGTATAACATGGTTTATATTCGGCAGCTTCATAATTTGGAAAATATAAATATTGTGTTGAAATTGTGAGAAATGGGTAAAAATATATAGGGGTACGTCTATCTAGCCCATTTGAGTTTGAATTTTGTTCAAATGGTGCAATTTTATTATTTTTCGTTTTTTATTTTCAACGTAACTAAGGACAGGGCTTTAAAGCTCTAGCTAAAAAATCAGATTCGTATATTACGTATGAAATAAAATCCATTTTTATCGATTTTGAAATGAGGATTTTTGGTGATAAAGTAAACTAAACCAGGTCGCTCGACAGCAAATAATCCAATTTTATGGATTTCTCGGCAATATTTACTATTTTATTGAATATTTTAATATTTTATTACTTAATGCAGAACGTTCTGCTTTATTATTTAATTGCGAAAAATGGAATTGTCAAAAAATATACTTTTTTTGATATAAAGAGAATATTCGTGGCAAAAATTTTAATTTT
>CAKNWU010081102.1:0-11902 GCA_932072015.1 Andricus quercustozae | reverse complement strand
TGAATTCAAGGAATTCATGGAATTCAAGGAATTCATGGAATTCAAGGAATTCAAGGAATTCATGGAATTCATGAAATTCATGGAATTCAAGGAATTCACGAAATTCATTTAATTCATAGAATTCAAGGAATTCATGGAATTCAAGGATCCATGGAATTCAAGGAATTCGTGGAATTCAAGGATCCGTGGAATTCAAGGAATTCGTGGAATTCATGGAATTCAAGTAATTCATAGAATTCAAGGAATTTATGGAATTCAAGGAATTCATGGAATTCAAGGAATTCATGGAATTCAAGGAATTCATGGAATTCAAGGAATTCATGGAATTCATGTAATTCAAGGAATTCATGGAATTCATGTATATCCACAGACATAATGCGGCCTTAAGAGTGCTTTATTACCATCTTTGTCGCTCTTTCGGCGTTGGCCGCGACCCTGCCCTGCCGAACGCTCCAATGGAGATAGAGTCAATAGTCCAAAACGACAAGTGCCAAATTTTCTGGAACTACGATTTTCGGGTAGCAGTCTTCGTTGCACACTCGAGGCCTGACATTGTTCTCCAAGACTTTGAGAAACGAACTATATTCGAGATCGAATTCTCGGCTGCGTCCGTACACAACATCACTGCCAAGGAGAAAGAAAAGGAGGAGAGGTATCAAGACCTTAAAATGGATGCAGAAAGAAGTCATCCTTGGCACGCTTTGTGTCCTCAAGACACACGAGGGTTTTGCAGGTCAAGACACACGAGATCAGCCACCGAACGCGTCCTCGGGTTGCCGATAGAGGGTACCTGTACCAAGGTTTTCTGCTCAATATGGTGACAGCAATTATTAAGTTGTCGTGGACAATTGTCCAGGGATTGACCCGAAGGAATAGCCTCTAAGCGTAGGCGTAACAACCGTCCCTTAAGCTGAATGGCACCACGGTGAGGTGTCTTAAACGGTGACTCTGTGATACCAGGCGACCTCGCAGAGTATGCAGCCTTATCCTTGCATGCCGGGCGCATTGAGTGGACGAATGAACTCAAGGATGACATGCTAGACTGCTACGATAACACCATTATCCGTCCTCAAGAAGGCTTTATGGCGAATATGCACACCCTATGATGCCAGACACACCCAGAGCTTCAGCAAGTTTCGCATCAGTCATTGCGAAGAGGTGAAGAAAGCATTTAGGGGTACGATAAACTTCTCCGCTGCAGGACCAGACGGTATCAAGAACTTCTGGTGGAAGAAGTTTACTTCTACACACCAACATTTGGCCCGCATATTCACCTCATATTTAAAGTAAGAAACGCCCATTCAGCAGTGGATGGTGTTGGGACGCACTATGCTCCTATTGAAAAAAGGCAACTTGTCCAACCCATAGAGAAATGTACGAACAATATGGCTCGAAAAAAGGTGTAGTAGGTACGAATTTCCGGCGCACTTCGGTGCGTTTCTTCGGAAACTGCTCGGAACCCATATATAATCTGACGAACAAGTTTCCTTTTTTGTAATGATTTGATAAACAAATCAATCCTTTTCGTCCTTCCTAACCATTATAAAGATTTCCTTTCATATTTTTAAGATGCAGTTTTTTAAAGTGAGTGAAGTCTCATCAATTTTCTGAGACTTCTATAAACAATGTTAATCTATTTTAAATTTTGACTGAAATTTTTGACTTGAATTTATTCAACGTGACATCGTTTTTCTATGTTTCCTTTTCGTTGTTTGTTTATGCTTCGAAATTAATCTTATCTCAGGTTTAAAAGCCTTTTAAAAAAGGTACGCAATTGTACCGGAACGTACGTAAAGGATGGAGAAACAAGTTTATAATTAATAAATTTTGAGTTGAAAATTGTTTTTGGCTCATTTTTTATTTAATTTGTATGTGGACCGTAAGACATAAAAAATTTCACAAATTAACATTCTTGAATTAGTTTCCCCTTTTTATTCAACTTATAAATTTAAAATCCCCCGTGACGAGAACCACAAGCAAACCCCAGCGAAATTCCCTGTCATTTTAAAAGGGCCTTTGGAGCGTCGAGGGGGTCTCGACCAAGATACCAAGTGACAGGTTTTTCGTCTCCTTGATCTTCCTTCCGTTCCTTGCTTGCAGGCGCACTGTGTTCACCTTCCGTGGTCGTTGATTGGTTGGTTTCACGGTCTAGCGCAGTCCTCATTGGCCGTCTGAGTGATTCTTGGAACATGGCAGCTTTCTGTTGGTACCAAACATAGCTACCTTCCGGCCGCTTTCAACATGGCCGTCTTCTGGTAGTGGCCGGCCCGTGTTGCCTCTCGTGGTAAGTGTTGGGATCTCGTTTCGACGTCGGTTGTCTCTGGCCTGTGCGGAGCGTGAACCCTCCTGGCTACTGGTACGTAATGTCAGCCACCCAGTTACCACTTGTTGGTTGCTATGGCAACGGGTGGAGCGTGGGCTCTCATGACATGCGTGGGACCTCTGTGCCATGTCGGTAGGGTCCCATCCCCCCATTTTGCTTATCAGGCTGGTGGTGCGTGATGGCCGGCGCTAAGCTACTGCTCGCTGGTAACCCCGGCAACGGGTATAGCGCGGACTCTCATGGTGTGCGTGAACCTGCTGCGCCGTGTCGGATGCGTCTCCTCCTTTCGTCCTTCTTCTCTGGTTTCTGCCGGCTGTCGCTACTCTGCGCTGTCTGCTCAATGTTTACGAGCTGTCAAACTACTGTTCCACCTCGAAACCGACGCCGAACATATTTAGTCGGCTATTTCTCGCAGGCCTTATGGCTAATAACAAATTTTAAAGAATAATGGGTAATAACCAAGCCTTAACCTAGTCGCTGTCCTAGGCTCGGATCTTGACTGGACGGTAAGTTTACTTTTCTCAATTTACTCGCGCTGTGGTTACGTCCCATCCGCTCAGTCTCCCAGACCTACTTTTGTAAGCTGGACCGTCTTTTTTCATCATTGCTTCTGTCTGATTGGGAAATTACTTAACTTAATTCTGGGTACAGGGGTAAACAAAAGAAAAGAGTACGAGCCGAAGAAATCCGAAAGAGAAATCAAATCGATGGAGAAAAAGAAAAGACGTAATGAAGCAATCCCCTAAAAAAAAGTAAGACTGCCGAGAAGAAAAAAAAACTTTCTCCTGGCCCTTAAGAGAAGTGTCCTGGGGTCGGGCACAAGTCCCAGCTGTGTTCTCGCCCTCCGCAGTTTTCATGTCGTGTGTGTTGTCGTTTGACTTAGCTACGTACAAATACCCCTTCTGGAGCACCCAGTTTCATGTTTACGAAGCTGGCGTAATTCTACAGTACCCTGGGCATGCCAGGGTACTTTCCTACAAATTGTCCGTCTTCCGTCCCTAACTCGTATACTGACGGTCCTAGAACGCGGATTACGACGCAGGGTCCCTGCCTTTTACCCCTAAATCCACTCGTTACCCCTTTTTGGGCTGATGATGTTACATGCGCATGAACCTGTCTCCCGCTTTAAACACCGCGTATCGTCGCCTTTTATCGTAGCTTATCTTTGGGCGATCGTACGCATTTTCATGGTGTAAGGAGAGCCGATCCTGGAGCTCCTTCAGTCTAACCATTCTTTGCCTGCACACCTCGTGATCGGGTGGAGCAAATCGGGTGATGCTTCCACCCTTCGGTACAGGTTATTATAAGGCTTTGGTTCTCTACCTACATTTAAGTAGGCGGGGCTGTGCCCTGTGGTGCTATGCACGGCCGTGTTGTAGACGAACCGAAAATCCTTAAAATATGCTTCCCATTGCCAGTGGTCTTGAGCTACGTATACTGAGATGATCGTTTTGGGGACTCAATTCACTCGCTCTACAGGGTTCGCTTGTGGATGGTACACCGGAGTAAACGAGTGTCCGATTCCGTAGGTCTCCGTCAACCCTTGAAACGCTTGGTTCACGTATTCTGTTCCATTGTCCGAGACGAGCACTTCCAGTGCACTCATCGGTTCACAATATGGTCCTCAAAAGCTTTGATAATGGTCTCGACATTACCTCTTGCCATGGGCGACAGTTCAACCCACTTAGTGTAGAGGTCTTTGAATACCACCAAGTATTCGAATCCCAGTGCCGTCTTTGGCCAAGGACCCATCACGTCGGTGGCCACTAGGGTCCAAGGTTGGTGCACTACCCTGCGGCCCATTAGGCCCGCTGAAGATCTTTGATCAGCCTTGATTCGCTGGCAGGTGTCGCACGAACGTACCCACAGAGAAATGTCGCGACACATGCTTGGCCAGTAATACTGAACCGAAGCTCTCCGGTATGTTTTGTCAATTCCCAGATGTGCGGCTTGTGGATCGTTATGCACCTCGTCAAAGACTTCTTGTCTTCTTTCGGCTGGTACTACCAACTTCCATGCCTCTAGATCTTCGATTACCGGGTCTATTAACGCATTCGGGCGGTGCCGATATAACATTTCGTCCACGATTTTCCAACCATGGAATTTTCTTGGGGTTTCTGCCACCTCGCGCAGTCGTCTACGGTACCACTCGTACTCCACCTGCTCCGTGGCAGCTATGGTGATTGCTACTTCCTCATCATACATCCGAGAAAGGGCGTCAGGCACGTGGTGCAAAGCTCCTTTCCGGTTTCGGACCTCGAAATCGTATTCGAGGAGGTCAAATGCCCATCGCGCAAGTCGACCAGTTGGATTATAGAGATTATGTGACCACCGCAACAAAGTGTGTTCGGTGATGACCGTGAAATGAAACCCTTCCAGGTAGTGACGGAATTTTCTAACGGACCAAATCTCGGCTAGACATTCCTTTTCCGTGACCGAATACTTTCTTTCCGCATCCGACATGCGTCAAGACGGCCCCAAGGCCGAAGTTTCTCGCGTCGGTCTGGAGTACGAACGGGAATTTAAAGTTGGGATATGTCAAAATCGGTGCCGTCGCAATTTGTTCTTTAAGCTTAGCGAACGCGCTTTCCTGTTCAGTTCCCCATTCCCATGGGATGTTCGTTCTAAGCAGTTTATTCAGTGGTTCCGCGTCAGTCGCAAAGTCCGTTATAAAGCGACGGTACCACGACGCCATCCCCAAGAACCGTTTCAGTTGCTTTATAGCCCTTGGGGCTAGGTGGGAGAAAAGAGGCTCGACCTTGTCCGGATCGACTTGCAAAACCCTTTTGATTCACTAGGAATCCGAGATAACGTACAGGCAGTCTCCCGAATTCGCACTTCTTTGGGTTTATGGTCAGTCCGGCACCCTGTAAGCGGTCTATTACTCGCACTACCCATTCCCGCTGGCCCTTAAACGTCTCAATGACGATGAGTATATCATAGAGGTACGCCTAGACCTTAGACTCCATGTCTGGCCATGTACCAAGCCCGTTTGCTCCCATCGAGCACGATTCCGAATGTATGGATGAAGTCCAAACCCAAGAATACTTGCTCATCCATGCTTGGGACAATATGGATCTTCATCATTCGCGAAACACGATCGATTTCAATAGAAGATAACACGTGGCGGTCATGACTGCTTGGTTCGGTGCGGTGTGTAGGGTCGTCCGTACCGCTCAGCTATTACCAAGCCAAATCTCCCATGGTTCTTCAAGATGCACCGCCATCGATTAAAGCAAGGACTTGAGGGGTTTTATCGATTCGGGCAGTCGTAAGGACTTGCAAGGTAAGCCGTTTGTCCTCCCTCGGAGGCTCCTTTACTTCTCATCGTAGTGGTAACAAAGGGCCTTTATCTGGTGTTCTGTTTTTCGCGCACCCTCGTTCTTGTACTAAGAGTGATGGTGTATTCCGTTTCTACTGTACGGATTTCAGGGATCTTATTCGCCGAGGGCGACGGAGTATCTATGGGAGCGGGATTCGCCTCTTGAGCCATCCCTACTACTGCCGCTTCCGTCGGCTCGGGCCTGATCTGTTCCGGTTTGTGCCTGTCATCCTGTGGGTTCAATCCAGGACAGGAGCGATAAGAGTTGTCCCTACGCTTCTTTCCTTTCTCGGTTTCCCGGACAATGCCCGGACGATTCACATTATTTGATGGTCACCTCCACCTTGCCGCACCGACGACAATAATGACGTTGTCGGTTTCTAGTACAGCCGATTTTGAAGTGACCTTTCTATCGGCAATTCCAACACTCTACTTCGGAGTCATCCCCTTGTTTATCGGAGGTGGAAGACCCTTCACCTGTTTTCATCGTGGGTGCCACCTTCCTTTCGAAGTGCGTTCCAAACCCTGCTGGTACCGAGGACCCCTTGCATGACGCCTATTGGCTTCCTCGGTCGTGGACTTTCTCTACGGTTCGTCCTTAGCCGAGTTGGCTCCTGCTCCACGCTTCTCGACTCCGATCGCTGCGATAAGCGTTTTAATCAGATGTGCCAACTCAGATATGTTCTGTGGAGTATCGCTATGGTCTGAAGTTGGGGTGATAGCGGACACAGAACTGCTCTTTTTGGGCTGTGCCCCTTCCCTTTGTACGCATATTCTGGAATAAGAGATTTCTCGGGGGACAGAGGGGCTATATTCTCACCTATCGTGAATATAACGCGCTTATATTCCGCCGCTAGGACCGCCAGGCCGTTATGGTCAGTAAATTCGTAACGCCGGATGGCCCTCCATTGGCCTGGCCGAGAGCTGGTAAAGCCTGTACATGCAGGTCAGGTAGTCTGCTACCGGTTCCTCTTGGCCTTACCTGCGTGAGAGGGCCTACACTGGCCCTAGATCGCCTATCCTGACCCTCGATCAGCCTTTCCGACGCGGATCCGGCTACGGACTGTGTTTCGCTATTACCCGAACTTTCCGATAAACCGGGGTCTTCACGATTGTTACCCTGCTCTGCCTCCCCCTCCACAGGGTCGTACGACTCCATTGCCCTACCTTACGAGGAAGTCCAATACCTAAAAGAAAATAAAAATACCTCGTAACTGCCCGTAATTTCTTTAAATTTTCGTTAAACCTTACTTTATCTCTCGAAAAATCTTTGTGTCACCGAAAAAGGAAGTTTAAGAAATTCGCTTAAATTCGGCAAAATTACTTAAAAATTTTCAAAATTTTCTTCATCCTGTAATTTATATTACACAAAAAAAAATTAATAGATTACGAAAATTTGTTTCAAATCCCGAGGAATTATCGAAAAGAAAGTTCTGAGGATTCCTCGGAACTGTCCGAAAATTCTAAAAAAAAATATATTACGAAAATGCTCTTAAGTTCCTCAACTTACCACAGAATTTCGGAAACACATGCAGAATCCTCAAGTTTTTGGAATTACGTTTAGTACCCTAAAAATGTCTTTAATTGTTTGATTTTAGCGAATCTGGTCAATCCATGGGCCTTGTTTTATCTTAGGGGTATTCCGGAGTAAAAGAAAAAAAAGAAGAGGAGCAAAAAAGAACTATGTGCTCCACGAAAATATTCACTACCTGATTTATTTACTGTAAGACCATATTTTTATTATTATAAACAACTCCTCCTACGAAGCAAGAGCCAGGCAACTACAGGGAAAAGCAAACAACACAAGCAAAGCGAAAAAAAGAAGAATTCCACTGGCCATGCTCGTCGCTTCCGTTACTTATATATACTTTCTTGGGCGCCATTTTATAACCAGGTTTTCCAAGTTGTTCGTGTGCTCCACGGCTAACCACGTCCTGGCCAGGGGGGCGGCCCAGGAAGAAAACCCAATTATAAACTAGCTGCCACTTACCCTATCCGAGACTCGCAGGATCCGTCCCTATCGAGACTGGCAGGCCGGCCAGCTTACTTTAAAATGACCATTGAATTTGATTAAATCTTAATTAGAGCAAAAGTGAAATACAATCTAACCTAAAAACTATTTCTACGAATTTAATGCGCACTTCGGTGCGTTTCCTCGGAAACTGCTCGGAACCCTTATACAATCTGACGAACTAGTGTCCCCCTTTTATTCAACATATAAATTTAAAATCCCCCGTGACGAGAACCACAAGCAAACACCAAAGAAACTCCCTGTCATCTTAAAATGGCCATCGGAGCCGAGCGTGTCTCTTCCTTTGGAGCGTCGAGGGGGTCTCGGGCGGTCTCACAAGAAAACACTTTGCACCAAACTACCCCCGGCCATCAATTATTCATACCTCGTGGGCACCCGGTGCCGAGGCTGGAAACACTAATTCGCCAGTAAACAAAACCACGTACCTTTTAACCATTCCGCCAACTCTTCCTTCGACCCGTGGTCCATCAAGCCTTCGCATTTTATGTTTTTACGGTTTCCACCGTCTTCTGTATATTAATTTCTGCTTTAATATTCTTTTCTTTACCGGTCGCACCGGAGTCCCTCGAGCCAAGATACCAAGTGACAGGTTTTTCGTCTCCTTGATCTTCCTTCCGTTCCTTGCTTGCAGGCGCACTGTGTTCACCTTCCGTGGCCGTTGATTGGTTGGTTCCACGGTCTAGCGCAGTCGATTTCAACATAGCCGTCTTCTGGTAGTGGCCGGCCCGTGTTGCCTCTCGTGGTAAGTGGTGCGATCTCGTTTCGACGTCGGTTGTCTCTGGCCTGTGAGGAGTGTGAACCCTCCTGGCTACTGGTACGTAATGTCTGCCACCCAGTTACCACTTCTTGGTTGCCATGGCAACCGGTGCAGCGTGGACTCTCATGGCATGCGTGGGACCACTGCGCCATGTCGGTAGCGTCCCATCCCCCCAATTTGATTCTCTGGCTGGTGGTGCGCGATGGCCTGCGCGAAGCTACTGCTCGCTGGTTACCCCGGCAACGGGTACAGCGCGGACTATCTTGTTGTGCGTGAACCTGCTGCGCCGTGTCGGTTTCGTCTATTCCTGTCGTCCTTCTTCTCTAGTTTCTGCCGGCTGTCGATACTCTGCGCTGTCTGCTCAATGTTTACGAGCTGTCAAACTACTGTTCCACCTCGACACCGACCCCGAAACATATTTAGTCGGCTATTTCTCGCAGGCCTTATGGCAAATGACAAATTTTAAAGAATAATGGGTAACAACCCAGCCTTAACCTAGTCGCTGTCCTAGGCTCGGATCTTGACTGGACGGTAAGTCTACTTCTGCTCAATTTATTCAAGCCATCCTTTCCTCCCTTTTGGAGGTTATGTGAGGCTTCGGCGAAACCTCGGAAAGCTATCTTACATCTTTCCGAGTTTTCCTAAAACTACGTTACAACTTCTATACACCAACATTTGGCCCGGATCTTGACTTCCTATTTAAAGTCGAAGACAACTATTCCGCAGTGGCTGGTGTTAGACGTACTGTGTGCTACCGAGGAAAGGCGGCTTGTCCAACCCAAGGAACTACAGTCCAAAAACTTCTCTGAACACACTGTATAAGATCTTTGCAGCTATCCTAAATGACAGGATTGTTCAGACAACTGGACCTGTATGGGGAGAGATTTACGAACAACGTGACTTGAAAAAAGGTATAACAGGCTGTCGGGAGAACTTGCTAATTACCAGGAGCATCTGCATAGACGCTGCAATCTATAACCGAAATTTGTCGATTGGCCTGAATTGATTGCCGGCAAGCTGTCGATTCAACCTCCCATAGACTTATCATATTCCTGTTGGAAAACTTAAAGGTCCTCCTCCTATAGTAAAATGGATAGAGGCACTGAGGCCCAACAGCGTAACCTTCCAGAGATGCGCCTTTCAGGGCGACAGCATGAGCCCTCTCCTCTTTGCATGATACTTCCGCCACTATCTCTCGAATTACGCAATTCTTGTGGGTACCTCAGCGGCAAAAATAATCATCGCGAGCATACTGCCACTCATGCAATTTATATGGATTACCTGAAGATCTATACTTCTGATGCAAAACATTTTCACCATGCCTTGAGGATCATCGAGAGGTACTCACGAAATATTGGTATGGATTTTGGATTGGACACGTGTGTCAAGATTCATCTCAAGTGAGCGCGATTTGCTGGCGTTCTCGAGGACCCTGAGCTCGTGAATATGAGTTCTATTCGACACTTTGGCGCTGGAAAGTTGACATACACCTAGGCGTGTCTGATAGTCGCATTCAGGATATAAAATCAGTGAAGCAGACTCTCCGAAGCAGATATAAGGGTCTCCTTCGACAAATTAGGTCTTGCAATCTGTCGGCGCTGAAGATCATGCATAAGAGCTTTCTTATCAACTCGTCCGTTCCGTGCTAATATATCACACGCCGTGAAGGCGCGGAAATTCTAAATCTTCAGTGTCTTTATAACCGAATTATCCTTGGTACAGCTCAAACCGTCACAAATGCAAGAGATCTTCTCCTGAAAATGGTCAGGAATCACGGTATGATTAACAACGGAGCGTTCCTTTACAAAGCCGCGGAGCAGGCGGCCGCGACCCTTGACCTGGATCATAACATCAAAAGTGAAGAAAGTGTATTACTGCGTCTAGATACCTGACTTCTAAAAGCCTTGGTGAAGAAAGCACAGAAACGTAAAAGATCAGTCTATGCCGAGAAAGCTAACGCTTGCTTTCCTGAAATCATCCTTATTTAATTAAGACACAAAGCGCTTCATTTTCGCGTACTAGGACGGTGTAATTTCCACCTTAGTATACCGTAGCTGCATTTTCCGTAAAGAAGTTCCCAGCCATAGGTGCAGGGCGTGCAAGGTACATTCTGAATATCTAGGACCCATACTATATCGGTGTCCAACTTGCGCGGGAACGACGTGTCCAGAAACACAATACGGTTCTAAGAGTGCCCTTCCGAACGCTCCGAGGGATATGGAGTCAATTGCCCAAAATGAAAAGTGACGAATTTACTGCAACTCCAAGTTCCGGACAATAGGGTCCATTGTACACTCGAGGCCTGACATCGTTCTCTTTGACTTTGAGAAACGGACAATGCTCGTGATCGAATTCTCGGCTCCGGCCGACAGCAACATGGCAATCAAGGAGAAGAAAGGGGGGAGAGATAGTAATACCTTAGAAGAGAGCTGCGGCAACTGTACGCAGAATATACGGTATATGGAATACACGGTTTATGATAAGTGCTCTCGGGAGTGCTAAGCCATAACTGGTTCGTAATCTCGAAGCCATACCCTCGTGCCAAAAATATGCCGAAGAACTTGCGAGATGTATATATATATTGTCACAGAAGGTTAATACAAAATGTAAGGTAAAGCAATATGGGCATATTTTAAGATTTTAGAAAAACGAACCTGAATCGATTCTACCACCATATTTAGTTCTTGTCCACACCAAATATCAAAAAATGATTTTCAGTCTGAAAAAAATAAATTCATTCCTTGAAAAATACCATTGATGCCAATCACAGTAAATGAAGTCTGCGATCTTACGTACAAAATATTTACAAGCTAACTGGAGCGAGTAAGCACTTAAGATGAAGTACAATTTGCATTGCTGATTATTATATCAATTTAGTTCTGATAGTAACGGTAAAAATAAAATTATTGAGTTTAAAATAATGATTACAAGATGAATGAAAATAGATAGCGTTTTAGTTAAAATGGTGATTTATGTTGTTATTGAAATTATAGTGCTGCAGTCTGTAGTGTAGCCATTCATTATGATTTATACAGCAAGTAGTCTTTTAGCGTTTTCGGCAGAGGAAGATAATTCACCGCAGTTCTCTGCGTATACTGTAGTATAGCGTCACGGCACGCACCTTGTAGTGTAGATACTAAAAATATAAATGGTATAGGTGAAAATATTAAAATTACGAGATTATATGCAGTTGTAAATTGTACTCACTACCATACAGTTGTACTATTCTAACTTGCTTCGTTGTACCATAAACATCTACTATCGCATGCAAAGGTCCAGCCTTATAGGGGATATCTTTTTGGCAAACTCCTTGGTCTTCACCGTTGATGATAAAGTGCATTTCTGCTTTGTCTGAACCGGCCTGTGGCACATACATGACGCCTATTCGACTACCCATATCTGTTGGTAGGATATTTTGCGAGTAACCAACAATATTTGGCCTGCAAATAAACACATTCGCCATGTTAG
>CAKNWU010081059.1:0-13903 GCA_932072015.1 Andricus quercustozae | reverse complement strand
CCCATGTCTGTCGTTCTAGAATAAAATACTTCTGATATCCTGGTCTCATTTTTAAAATCCTTTAACATTTTCTGAAATTCTTTAAAAACTCTTACAAAATTTGAAATATCGTATTCCCTGTAAATTTTCAAATACATTTTTAACTTTAAAACCCTTTGAAATATCCTGCAATTTATAACATATGTGAAATCTTATGAAGTCCGGAGTAATCTATAAAAATCGAATAAGTAACCGTGAAATATCTGGAAATCTATAATATCTTTCAAATTTCCTTAATACCGGCTGAAACATTTAGAGCGCTTTGGAATCCCGTAAAATCCACGTGAAACCGATCAAGCCCTTCAAAATATCCTGACAATTCTAATTTTTTTTTTTAATTCCTTGAAATCTATAGAAATTCCTTGCAATCTTAAAGAATCTTTGAATTTTTCTTGAAATCCTTTGAATCCCTCAAATATTGTGAAATGCCTGTAATCAGGGTGAACGTTTTCGTCAAGGAAAAATAAATTATCGGTCACTTCTTGGGTTGATAAAATTCTTGACGACTATTGGAATCAAAAAATTCGAACTCTTAAGGCTGAAGATTTGCGCATTTAAAGAAATCAAAACACAAAACTAAACTAGAAATTAAAACACTCAAGCTGAATTCTCACAAATTAAAAGCTTTCAGAGCGGCATTTTTTTATCACTTAGACACTATTCATGTCCTGAGACCACATTTATCATTCGGAGAAAAAATCAAATTTTTATTTGAGTGACAATTATACAATAATATTGTATTCGTCAATCATTCAGACTTGTCAATCAACAAAAAAAAATGAAAACCGTAACTTGCATTTTGTATTGTCCTGCCACCGCAAAACACCTTTCAAGTTGCAGAAAATTTTCCAAAGTGCCTTTTCGGAATCTGTATCTGTAATTATCGAATGTTAGTGCAAAATCAGAGTTTTCTATATATTTCGCCATCTATTTTTGTACAGTATTGATGAGGGACTAGGTTTTATGGGTTGAAATTCTTAGAACCATAATAAAAGGATCATCCCTCGAACCAAAGCTCTGACGATTTCTAAACATTTTCTCATGAATTCTGATTTTTTCTGATGATTTCTGTCGAGATTTTTGTAACAACGGTGGTCAGAGATGATCCATAATCCTGCCTTTGGTTTTGATAATTTCCGACTTTTTTTTAGTAGGGGTTTCAACAAACATACTAAATTTAGAGCTAAATAATTATGTTTGTGTGAAAAATATATTTATTTGATCCGCAGTCATGTTTCAGGGATCAAATTTGGTAATAAATGACCACTTTTTCCACAGAAGAAGCTTTTTCCTAAGAAGCCACTTTGTTTTAAGCAAAATGGTGAATTTATAACTTACGGTCGAGATGAATACATCTGCTACGGAAAGCAATGCCCGGCAGGTATGTTTGTCTAGAATAGTGTATTACGTAATAAGTGTGAGAAATTGACGACTTACTAGTGTTATAAACATCAAACTCGTGGAATAGTGAAATTAGCTCAGTCGGTGTCGCACACGATATTTTTTGTAGAGAATGATTAAATATGGCGATTTTTCATGTCTTTAAAGTATGCACAACTTTCCAGATTTCACTTATGTGAGATTAGTTTGCGGAAATTTGGTAAAACCTAGCACTTTGGGCACACTTTACAGACACAAATTATCACAATTTCCATTGATATATTGACAGCAAAATATTGTCTTACTTTCTCATGATTAATTTTTTGACTATCTTGAGATACTTCTTTTACAAATGTTTCAGTTATAAGCGCTTACAATTTATCAACCTCAAAAAGTTTCACTGCAAATTTTTACAACTATAAAAGATTTCAAGTTTGAAAATTTCTTCACATTACAAATATAACATCCCAGTGGAGAATAGTTTTTAACACTCATCATTGCACAGTGGGCCGGATCTGATATGTAGTGTTCGTAATCGGCTACAGGTCGTATTTTAAACCGAAGTTGATGTTTCGTTTTTGGAAATGCTCGGCAATGCATTTTTAAGATATCTGTACCTACCGAGTTTTCACCTTTTTACTCGATGCTTCAATATACATATAAACAAAGAAGATGGACAAATTTTGCAATTTTAGTTTTATGACTTATCATCTTAACAACAAATGCTGAAAGAAATTCACTCATGGTCAGAATGATTGTAACTGCATCCTAATAACAACAAAAAATCTTTTTCCAGGTCTGGAGGTCAGACCATGTTTACTATATGTTTTTTTGGGTCTCTGAATCAAAATCCAAGGTCCAAAAAAACTCAGCACGTCAGGGTTCTGACATAACCTCCAAAAACCTCATAAGAATCTTGATCTCGAGTCCGGGTGTCAGACTATGTTTATTATATGTTTTTGTGGTCACTGTATGGGAATCCGAGGTCCAAAAAGTCCCAGTAAATCAGGGTTTTAACAAACCCCAAGAACAAATAGTAAACATGGCCCGACCTCCAGACCCCCAAAAAAGATTTTTCTTTTGTGTGGCTGTGTAACTATTACATTTTTTTAATAGCAATCCCCATAAACACATGTCTCAATCGACTGTTTCCGTGCAGAAAAAAATTAATTTTTTACAATCATTGTTGAGATTAATGTGCTAGTAATAATTGAACTACATAATTGATTAAGAATTCCTCAATATAATTGTTAGGAACCTTTTTATAAACATAAAAGTTGGATTTATCATTTCTGAATAAAAAAAGCGTCTCTTCACTGACAAGGACAATTATAGATTTATTAATAAGTGTGCAGTTTAATTCGGTAAGCTATTAATATTTTCTGTAAAGACTGTATGCTAGGCTATGCGGCCAATCATCGCATAATACTATGTAATCTGTCAAGATGAGGAAAATATTTATAGCTTATCGATTTAAAATTCACTCTTATTAAGAAAATCAATAATTGCGGATTATGATTTCCAATGACTAGTTGTAAAATATTCTAATTTTGGAAACTTAAATATTTAAATCTAAAATTACTAAACTCAAGAGACATTTTTAATATCTGAATTTGAAACTATTATAGATTTTGAAGGACTTCAATTTAAAATTGTTGAATTATGAAGGCAGGGTGGAATTTAACAACGAAAACAAATTTCTGGTCATTTCTCGGAGATCATGAAGAACACCATTGTAACTGTAGTGAAAAAAACATTTTTTTATATTAAAAGAATTATAAATTGTCGAATGCAATAGTGTCCGCTCAAATCCTACTAAATGTTTTTTTATAATGATTAAGTGTAATATAATTATAATTATTATTCTGTGAGTGCAGTTGCAATACTTATTCCCAATAGTGCGTTTATTTCAGCAGTTTTCAAATGGTAAAATGCTCATAAAGCTGGAATGGCAAATTTTTTATAATTTTTCCACTTCATTTGTTTATATATTGTTTCACTGAAACGAAAGTTAAAAACCCGCAATTCACGGTTCCTTTCAAAATGTAATCTTTGAACAAAAATTAAAATTGGTTAATAATTATTATCTGTAACCGGTTAGGGTAAAGAAACCGATTGTCGAGAAAATAGTCAACCTCAAAGGTTGTTATTCCTTTTGTTTGTATATAAATAAAACTTCTTCCAACATGATTTAAAAAAATTTCAAATCAAAATAAGAACAGAAGATATCAACCGATTTCAAAATTTTTCTTTTACTTTCTTCGGATGGAAAACGAAACAAAATATTTCCTTCATCTCAAGCGATTCCATTAATTTTAGCATTTATAACTCAGCCTTCCTGTGCATTGAATTGGTCTACTTGCTAGTCTAGTGCTGAGCACACACTTATAATTTCGGCGGTTAAAGACGTACCTTACGTTTTGAAAAGAAACTATTAAGACATTTATTATGAAGTTCCAACATAAATTTTAAACATTGTATTCATAGTTATTTCAGGGACAGTGTTCCAATATGGAAGGCATTGTGAAAATCACCCTGTGGAACGCGTGAAGAGGGTGTTTAATCCCAGGAAGAAGACGTCAAGCAATTCAAGGCCACAGGCGTCAGGACACTCAAGGACGCAGACGTCAGGTACCAGAAGGGAGAAAGACAGCCCGGACTACATAACACCAGCTGCATACAGCTCGAGCCACGACCATGAATCAAGCAGCTCGAACGACGAATATGCGCCACGCAGTCCGACAACCCGACATGGGCCAGGATACACGCACTACGGATATGGGTTGGACGATTCGAACAGATATAGGTCCGGCATATCGAGCTACCCACCTGGGCCAAGCAGCTCAAGCTACGCACCTGAGATAAGCAGCTCAAGCTACGCACCTGAGATAAGCAGCTCAAGCAGTCCAAACTACGTACCTGGGTCAGGCAGACCGAGATACTTCTCTGGGTCAGACAACTCGGGCATCCTACCTGACTTAATAACACAGCGCGAGCGCAACAGCCCTCTGCAACAAACCAACAGCAGGAAATGGGATATTCCATCATTTGGTGTAGCTGAATGTTTTAAGGGCTGTGCAACAGCATTAGGTGACGACAGTGATTAATCAGTCTATAAATTGTCGTCCTTCTTTAAGCATATGCCAGTTGGTGAAAAATAATTAGGAAAATAGTCCACCCGCTGCAATAGAATATAACGTTTGTGCTTCCCCGAATTGTAATTTACATTAGTTGACCACAATTGTACACTTTTCAATGAGAAATACATGTATATACACTGTTAAATATTCTAGAATCTTCAATAAAAATATCTATTCTTGAAATCAGGAAAGGAATTAGTGTAGTCAATATGAAAGATTGATATTTTCTATACTAAATGCAGACAAATAAAAAGTGATAAAGACAGTAGGGCTTCCAAAAATCTACGTTTTTCTTTTCTTGACTTTTTTCATATTGTGCGTTGCTTGGCTTAAAATTTTCATTTTGATTTGTTTGCTTGAATTTTGAAAATGCTACTATAACTCCGGTAATTTTATTTTTATCGAGAAAAGTCGTGAGGATAAATTGTTCGAATTTTCGAGTACTATGAATGAAGTATGCCAAAGCACAATCCAATCCGAGTAGTTTTTTTAAAGTTATACGCTATACAGACAACAAGGACGACAGACTGACACCGATGTACAAAATATTTTTTTTGACTCAGGGGGCCTGAAAACGTCGACATTTGATGAAATCCACAAAAGTCACTTTTCACATAAAACCAATACGTTCTCATTGAGATCAGAATGTAAAAATTAATAAGCTTGAACAATTTCAGAAAATGTTAATGCTTTGTGTTAATTTGAATTTACTTTAAAAATGTATTAGATTTCAAGGATTTCAAAGAATATTCGTATAAATTTTGAACATATTTAAGTTGTGTTATCGCTCTACATCAAACAATTTTTTTTCAAACTATATCATTATAATTCAAACAAGATTTAGAATCTTTTAAGAAGTTTAGCCTGTGTCTGTATTTTTCTTTGAAAATGATTGATATTTTTAATAATATATCATTAGATTTCAATGAATATTTACAATTTTTCGACAACTTTAGTTTCTGCTGGCGTGCTTAACCTAAAATTGGCATTTTCAAACAAAAAAATAAAATAATTAAAATAATACAGTTTTAAAGCTTACACAATTTTACATAGTTTTAGTGTTTTCTGGCAGAAACTAAAATTTCTATTAAGAAATCTTTATATTTGAAGAATTACAAAGAGGATTTATAATTTTAGAACAATTTTAGGTTACGTTATTGTTTTATATCGAAAATTGGTTATTTTCAAACAAAAATCATTACAATTTGAACTAGATTTAGAATCGCTAAACAATTTTGGATTATTTTAGTGTTTTTCGGCTGAAATTATTGGCGTTTTTAATTTTTTTTAAATTCGACTCCCACCACGCTCCCTGTAAAGTCCCGCCCACGTCAGTGGCTGACCAATTAAAAAGAGGCCCGAAGTGTGAGAATAGCTGGTTGGCGTAATTGAGTATTTTAGCATTACGTCATGGGAGTTCATACGACTTTTTTTTTTAAATATTCTATGCGTAAAAGTAAGTCATAAATGTACGAATAGTAATATTTGTCAAGTGGAGAATGTATTTTCTCAGTCATGCTTCATTCTTTTGTGGATTGACGAGCTTTCAGTGTCACGAAATAAAATAAAACATCCAAAATGTGAGGCTAGTATATCACATCGATTTGATAATAATCGGGTACTCTAACATCAAAGTTCGGATTGTTGATTGTATTTCGTGAAACTGGAGGACTTCAACCGATTGAAGGATTAAACAGAATTGCGCAAATGCATTCCATATTTGAAAAGTGTTACTATTGAGATATTTATAACTTACGTTTAGTTTTAGAATATTTTCTCCAATAAGGAGATTTCGTCCAATTTCACTTGCTGCCGTAATTGAGGGCACTTATGTAGATTTATTTGAGGCACAAAATGTTGCTGTCGCCATATCATCGTCTTTTGCGTTGTTTAGCTATAAATTAGAATTTCCGATTTTCTTATGGCATTTTCTACGTTTAAAACCAAAGCTATTATACCTATTAAAAGAAAGTTGAGAGTAATTTTGTAGAACTTTTAAAAACAGATAATTTTGGTCTCTTGTCTATTTATTCTATCTTGCTCGGTTTCGTGGGAAAGTTGAATTATTACATTTTTCAGTTTGATTTTCCATGGCTAAAACCATAAATATTGGCAATAGAAGGCTAGCTAACGATCTTGACCTTTCTTTTTGGACCATAAACCAGTGTAAAGAAGGAAAATTGAATTAAAAAATTTCTTCGAAAGTTATCGCATCGTCAGACAACAGGCAGACCGACAGACACTTGAGTAAAAACTAGTTTTTCTGTCTGAGGGGGACTCAAAACGTCGAGAATTGAAAAAAAACTGGATAGGTCCAAATCCACATAAATCTAAGACATTCCATCATAAAATATGAGAATGTAAAAAGAACCCTTTGAAGAAGCGAATTCGTGAATTGCGTGAATTTAATAAGATTCATTCTTGTTAATTCTTTTCCTTGATTTTTGTCATTCACCGAGGTTTGTGGACGAGAAGGAAATGATGGAAGAATTAGTTTTGCTGGAGTATCATTCACCATCAAGGATCAGCGTAGTTTAAGGTAGTTTAATCATCCCTTAATTATCGAAACAAAGAAATCGATATTTTATACGGGTTCAAGAATGCGATATTTTTGTTAATACTTTGATCAACAAAATCACTTTAAAACATACACAGACAGCGTCTTTTAGCAGTATTTGCATTAGAATTTATTGCCAGTGTGGTTTAATCATCACTAATTTATACATAGTATAATAAGAATAAGAGGCTACGGGAATGTGTATTAATTATTGCATTTGCATCGTTTGAATATTGAAGGAAGGAAATCGTTATATCTAGATAAGTTTAGTCATGGGAGATTTTTTTTATTGTACTATTGGGAAATTAAATCACTTAAAAACAAGAACCGGACCCACCCACGCCGTGCTGGAAAAGAATAGGAATATTGGTTTAGTGACCGTTAGGTACTGAAGCAGGAAAATCGATACTTATTGATAACTTGAATTTGAAATCGCATAGTACCTTTATATATATAATAAGAATGAGCAGAAGTTTTACTGTCATTTTCTGATAAAATCAAAACTTAAAATTGAAATGAGTAATTAAGCGATAAAACATTTAAGTAAGTTTATTCTACATCCATTGGTATCTCGGGCCCATTATTAAGATTTCGCTGCTTTGGTCTCGCAGCAGCATCTAGTACTGAATTTAATAGTAGCATTGTATAATAACGAATATTTTGTTCGTGTCTCGTGTAACCGAGAAACAAAAAAACACTCGCAACATGTGCGCACGTTTCAAGAGTCCTAGCTCCTGACTTGCAGGTACAATAGTAGCCAAGAACAGGACTTTCAGCATCGTCAATTTCTTCGTAGGCTATCCATAGCTGATGTTTGGTAGCATTACGGAAGCGTGAAAAAATTCGGACTCTTATGATACCGGGATTGTCCCTAAACTTATTCAATTGAAATACTTATCCTTCTCCATCTTCCCTTTGTAGTCTATGTATCTTGAATGTAAGATGGGGCTAATTGGATTTGATACTTACCGAAAGTGATATCGTGCAAATCCTGGAGCATAAGACGTGGAAAGCCAATGATCTGATTTTGATCCAACCGAATCCACTGACCATTTTTTGTATGCAATTCGTCTGATTCCACTCGAGTGTGTAATATGCTTACCTCTTGTGATTTTCTAGCATTGCTCGAGCCATCTCCGCATATGCATCCTGCATGAGAAAAGGTCCATGATAGCGGTTTGAAAATGTCCCATCTATTCGATAGAGATGTCAAAGATTTCAAATGTGCGGCAATGCGGCATAACAAAAGATCCACTGAAGAATTTGAAAATTGATATCAGGTGGCAGTTCGTAGCTTTCACTATGCGTCATGTTTTCATGACCAATCGTGATGCAATAGCTTTCCCTGATTATTGGTGAAGCACCTCGGTATCCTCGATCTAATACGACAATGTCATTTTCTAGAAACCATGCTCTCAAACTGTCCAAATCCCTTTCGAACACGTTTCGCATCATTTCTGCGTTGAGGTGAAAACTCGACATCAAAACCCTGTTGCAATTCTCATAAAAATGACATTTTCATTTCTAGGTACAGGATCGCAATATGCAAACAGTTTTAGAAACTGTTTGTGCAATTGGTCTGTTGATGAAATTAAATCCAGGATGGAAAATACTCAAAAGATTCAAATTTTGCTCAAAGTGTTCTGCACAAGATATAACACAATCTAAAATATAAACATTAGAGCGAATCAAAATTTTAATTTTGCAATTGACTGAGAGATGATGAAAATTATTTTTTGCGTTGCAAATAAAACATGTTTGTCTTCGAGTTTGCGACAAAACATTCAAACTTACGGTATTAAGATTGTTCTGGTCGCTATTAGGTTATCACTATTATGTACGCTATTAGGTTATTCTGGTCTCAGCAGTTACTTCAGATGAAAGCCGATCCTCAAAATGACCCCTTGAAATTGCAATGTATCTTTTTACTGCATTCTGCCATGCATGAATATGTGACATTGGTTTTGGCGCAAAGCACCTCGGACATATGTAACACGGAAGCTAGTTTCTGAAAGTCATTGTAAAATAAAGAAAACCGTATTCAGTTCAACTATTCCTAAGCTAATTCATTTGGTTCTTGTTCACAAAGAAAGCAATAAGACAAGCTTCCACCACATACAACTACAACTTCACACCCGAACAAACTTTCACCAACCTGTTCTAACTTTTACCGACAGAGATAAAACAAAATTAAGGTTTTGGTAAGGGGGAGAGCGGCGGAAGCCAATGTGGGGAAGAAGCGTCAATGGGAGAGGGGGTGAGCTGGACGATGGAAGCGATAGCGAATTATCAGAAGCGGTTAGAGAAGGTACGCTTTGAAGGGAGTTGATGGAAGAGATATGGGAGGATTCTAAAGAGAAAGTGAAAGGGTGTGTTCGAAAAAATATATTCAGAAAGAAAAAGAAAGGAATGGTGAAGTTATTTGCAAATGATTTTGGAAGGAAAATGAAATTGTTTGATTAACTAGTGATAAGTATGCTATTGTATGGAGTAGAGGTGTGGGGGTGGATGGAAAGTGAGGAGGTAAATAGGACACAGGAGAGGTATGTAAAGTGGACACTGGGGTTTGCAAGGAATACGCATAATTATATTGTGAGGAGGGAGATGGGGAGCACAAGTTTAGGGATTCTAACAGGGGCTCGGGCGTGTAAGCTTAAGGAGAGATTTTTGGAAGTGGGGAGAATTAAGCTGGTTAGGGTATGTTGGTGGGAGGAGAACAGGAGATGGGTGGGAAGATGGGCGTTGAAAGGGAAAGGTATTTCAACGCGAATGGACTGCAGATGGAAGAAGTTATTGTAATTAAAAATAGACTCTATAGGAAAAAAGTACTTTTTATACACTAATGCAAAACTACCTAGTAAATTGTCCAATCTCCAGTATTGTCGATTATTGCTTGACATCGTTTGGGCATGCTTTCAACCAATTTTTTGCATACAGTAGAGAAAATGAGCGCCAGATTTCTCGAAGACGTCGTGATAACTGTTTGACAGTGAATGCACGTTTTCCCTCAAGTTTCCTCTTCATAAAAGTCTAAACATTCTGGATTTGATTTGAATCCGGTGACTGTGCAGGCCAGTCTAAGGTCATTATGCTATTTTTCTCTATTTTTCGATTTCGATGTTTTGGATTGTTATCTTCCGAGTATCCAATTCGACGTTTCTGTTCCAAACCACTTCTTGGCAGACCTTAACAAAGCTCTTTGATAAATTTTGATCATTCTTACTGCGTTTAGATTTTTAGTAAAGAGGACTAGCGTTCCAAACCGAGGGGCCATTCCCTCTCGAATCAAGGGGTTTTCGCGTTTGAAATCAGTGTGAAATCAAATGCAAAAAAAATAACACTTTGCTAAATCATCTGAAATCAGCGGAATCTGAGTGGATCTTTTGAAAAAGATCTGGTATTTGTAAAATTAGTGAAAATCGAGTGAAATCAATAGAAATCTCTTAAACTATTCAGAAATCATGAGCGAGTCAGTAGGAGTGAACAAGAGATTTGAGTAATCACGAGCAATCAGGCGAGCAATCAAGAGAGCAGTCAGTGTAGTCAGTGCATTCAGCGTGCGACTCTTTCTTCTTCTTCTTTATACCCACACTCCACTATGCCAGGGAGGGGGAACAATTAGCCTAGGGCCGGAGATAATTCACTCCGTGAAAAATAAAGCGTGACCTTTTTAGCCATGGCTATGTAAATTAATTGCTACAGTATTTATAATTTTGCCTCGAGGGATGATATTATGACGCAAGGTTAGGTTTTTGGATAGGAAGACAATTGGCTTGGAAAGTAGAGAGGTTAAAATACGCAAGGTTGGTGGACGTAAATGAAGATGGCGTTGTGAATCGAAAATGAAATCGCGAAATATGATTTGAATGTTATAGAGATAAGAATAATGTGATACTAAAAAGAACCAAATGTGGGAAATAGAGCTCCTATTTCTACGTAAGAATAAAGTGAATTAAATACATGAATTATTGTTTCTGAAAAATTGTAGGATAGGAAGAAAAGCTTTATTTGTTGGATTGTAGAGAAAGGGTTCAATACTGAACGGCGGCAAAAACCTATTTTTTTATAAGAGAAGATTCAATTAATTTCCTGGAATCCAAGTATTTAGGGCAGGCCCATAACACATGATTAATATCCTCATCGGAATAACCACAGAAAGTGCACTACCCATCATCGCTAAAATTTTTCCTAGCTAGGCTAGCAGCTAAGTTGTAGTGATTAGCACGTAGTCTTGAAATAATGACAATTGATTTCCTATCGAGTTTACATTTATGAAACCACGGTTTATTGAATTTTTACGAATCAGAAAAGTTGCGAAAGTAATTTTGTCCAATTCCTGCGGATTCCGAAGCTTTACCCCAAGATTCCAGAGTAGAGTTCATATGCAGGGGAAGGATTGCTGACCAAACATCAGTGTGAGGGAGCTTTAGTTTGTGAAACGTTCCTTCTTTAGTAGCAAGTTTAGCTAAATTGTCCGCGATTTCATTACCTGAAATTCCCTTATGACCCGGGATCCATACAAAAACTAAATTTTGATTATTTTTTGAATTAATTAAAAGAAGATTTCTAATCTTGTAAATAAGATAAGACGTAGAGGAAGAGGCATTAAAATTTAGACAAGCCTAAAATACACTTTTTGAATCCGAGAAAATCACTGAATTGGAAATGCTGTTATCCAAAATGTGTTGAATCGCTTCAGTAATCGCTCTAGCTTCCGCTGTGTATATAGAAGCATGCTCCGAAATCTTAATTTTTATTTCAACATTTAGTTGCGGGGAATATACAGGGGCCCCGAAAAAGGAATCTGGAAACTTTGAAGCATCGGTGTAAAAATGTGTAAAATTCGAAAATTTATTATTAATAAAATTGTTGAAAATTATATCAGGAGAATTGCTATGCTGTATGGCTAAACCTATTTGTAAGTCAAACGTTGGTTGGAAAAATTTCAATGGATAGGGACTTAAAAACTGTAACGGAGTAGCTGAATATAAAACTCTATCCTTGTAACCCTTCATCTTGTAAAAAGATTTGACAAGAAAAAACTCTTATCCAGGTTGAATTTAGTTAAACCGTTCTTTGTTATATAGTTTATATCGAACAAAATAGAATGAAGTGGATGATTTATTGTAAGACAATTTTTAGTTAGAAATTTATCCGATAATAATTGAAATCTGGACCTTATGGGGAGTTCTTTTAATTCAGCTTGCATAACAATTATGGGTGTGGAAATACGGTATCCGGAGATAACACGTAAAAATCTATTATGTAATTTATTTAGTTTTCTAAAAAAGATATCCCCACTATAAATGAATAAGACATGACTGCCATAGTCTAAGGAGCTCCTCCCCAAAGAACGGAATAGCATTTGAAGTATTTGAGGGTGAGAACCCCACCAAGTACCACATAAACACTTTAAAATATTGAGGACCTACTTGCCTCTATTAATTAATTTTAAGAAGTGTAACTCCCAAGATAAGGTACGGTGGAAAATAATGCCTAAAAATGTAGCTGACTCAGATGGATTAACAATTTCGTTTCAATAGTGATATGTACGTTATAATACAATACATTCCTCCAATTCATGTGATGTAAAGGACAATGTCATCAGCAAATTCTAAAATTTTACAACCCGGGTAAATGGTTGAATGTAATTTTCGCGTATAAATGGTATACGAAACAGGACTGAGAATGCTGGCCTATGGGAGACCTTTTTTGACAGTGAATGGACCTTTATTCTCGCCATTGATTCTAAAAAAGAGTTTCCGTTTATGGGTTAGGTTGAAAATAAATTTTCACATTTTTATAGGAAGACCAATCTCCAGCAAGTCATTAACTAAAATGCTGGCGACGACATTGTTATACACGGCTTTAACATCTGAAAACAGACAGGCTGTATATTGATCTGTTGCTTGAGATAAGTATAATTCAGAAGAGAGAATCGCCAGATTATCAGCACAGGAACGGTTTTTCCTACATCCATATTGAGATGGAGGAAGGATATTTTGATTTTCTAACAAATAGACTAATCTATTCAAAATAAGTTTTTCTGCTATTTTTAAAAAACAAGAAGCTAATGCAATTGGTCTAAATTTTTTCCTTGTACTTTTTGGAAGAAGGAAGATCAGGAAATCTTTCCACGAGTCAGAAAAAACACTCTCATTAACAATGGAATTTAAGATATGAAGCAAATGTAGAAGGGAGTCTTTTGGAAGGTTTGACATTACTTCGAAACTAAGCTTATTAAGACCAGGAGAGGCTTTTAGTTTCAAACTTCTCAAAACAGAAGCCATCTCATGAAAAGAAAAGGATTGTTAAAAAATGTCAATTCGCTGCAATGCAGCATTGTTATTTGACAAAGGAGGTGTATCGTTCTCTCGATTGTTCTGAAAGAAAGGATTGCTTTCTAAAAAGAAATCTGGGAGAGGGGGTATCACTACATTAGCAAAATCATTAGACATCGCTAAAAAGCTTTCTATATAAGCATTAATGTCATCGAATGTATCTAAATTTATAGAGCTAGTTGTAGGCGAAGGCGGATTTAATAATATGTGTCGAAACCCTCTAATTTCATTCCAAACATTACTAATAGGAGAATTAAATGACAAAGATTCACCATATGACCTAAACTGGCACATTTAATTGTTTTTAACCTTTTTGTGGTTAATGCCTGATATTTTTGAAAATCTGTGAAGTTTTCATAATTGGAAGATGCAACATAATGCTTAAATTTGGCTAATCTCAAGCGAGAAATTTTATCCCATTCATCATTCCATCAGGGGGGGGGGGG
>CAKNWU010081012.1:0-16912 GCA_932072015.1 Andricus quercustozae | reverse complement strand
AATCCGTATGTGACTGTAGTGAGACGAAAGACTTGAACCAGTTCTTCTGGTGAATGTCTCCATAGAATTAGTTAAAGATTTTGATGTTCACGATGTACCAGGATTGGTCTGTACATCTTTACCACGTCGGCACAGACAACGATCCGTAAGAGTCTCCAACGCAGCAAGATGTCCATCAACATCCATTAAAGACCACTCGAAGTTTGGTTGTGAAGCTTGTCTCGCGCAAAACTCCATGATGTGGTAGAAAAAAGGAACGAGATGAATCCTGACGAAGTGATAACTCAGTGGTTAAAACCATGTGACCAAGTTTTTTATATTCTTCTAGAAAACGAGTATAGGCTTCTAAGAGGGAAAAGTCGCGTTCGAGGCGACGGTCCATACGATGAAGCATTCGTAGAGCTGGGCGATAGGAAATAAAATTGGAAGACGAACTATGAATCGCCCTTTAGAATTGCGTGAGTGACTTTTGAAGGAATCTCCTGATTCTCCCAGAATTTTTGAAGATCGAAGGTCACATTGTTCAACACGGAGATGTGCATGCCAACAGCTGTTGTTGACTCATTTCTTGAATCTATTGTACGTATTTCCCAGAGTTTTCCGGATAAGGTCCACCGGAAATAAGTCTCCTGAGCAACAGGAGCAGTCGAAGGACCTTTACGAATGTCTCGAAGAAAAAAAATTGAACGAAATGTGCTCCAATGATAACGTCAAAAACATTCTTACTTTCAAAGTCTGGATCAGCCAAGCGTAGTTCTGAAAGGTGAGGCCAATTTCCACTGCACTTTTCAAAACGTGGGACATATGAAGAGAGCTTTGGAAAACCAAGAACATCAATGGGATATTCGAAATCCGAGTTGAAGTGTGGAGCTAGAACACAAGAAACTAATCCAGAAATAGAAGTAGCACGATTAGTACCTACGGGTAGAAGATCCACTTCACAGCTGGCACGAGATAGTTCAAGCCGCTGAGCTAGTGACTCTGAAACGAGAGAAACTTCCGATCCTTGATCCAGCAAGACACGAATCAAGGCCGAAGAACCGTTGCTTGCCTTGACAGTGCAGCTCGTAGCAGGGCAAATTTTTTCTTATACATTTTAATGCGCTTGCTTGCGCTGACTTGCAAAGAGATATCACGCTTAATCCGCCACTAGCAGATCATGCTTCACATTTTCCGTGTTTCTACCAAAAGAATTGCAGTGCATGCCATGGCCCTCGCCTGCCACTCGTTCGGAAAACATTGTCCTCGCCATAAAAAGACGTTGCTCTCCTCCTTGCTGTGCAATACACTATTTATGGAAAGCTTACAAAGTGCTCTAAAATCCCGGTAAATATAAAAATTGAATCACCCTTAGGTTTCAAGAAATAATTAAAAAAGTACCCCGAGACGATGCAAACGATGCGAAAAACCATCAAAACAATATAGGAATATTATACTCATATGCACGAACTTTAGAGTTCAAAATATTGAGCTCTGGGCACGCCATGACACGGGGAACGTTCTTAATTATTAAAATTTAAGAATTTTAAATTAGAACGAAATCAAATTCAAAATCCTATTTAACGTTCAATACTCAAGTTAATGTATAGAATTACTGAAAATAGAACCAAGAATCCAACGATCAAATGTGAACGACCAAAATAAAATGCTCCTATTGTAGTTAAATTTTTTTTTATTTAATCCTTTTGTGGACAAAAATAAAAAAGAGGAAAGAAAAATGAGAAGGCAACTAACCAAATCCTCTTCCTTCATTTTTTAAATTTATTTTGTCCTTTTTATTTTCATTATTATCAAATCACAATACAAAAACATCTATAATATTTACCATTTATAACACATTTATATTTTGAATAATTATAAATGTTTTTATATTGTGATTTGATAATAATAAAAATAAAAAAGCCGAAAAAAAATAAAAAAAGAGAAGGAAGGGGATTTTGTTGGCGCTTTCTCAGTTTTCTTTCCTCTTTTTTATTTTTTTCCAAAAAAGAATTTAAAACAAATATTTTTTTTAAATAACAATAGGAGAATTTTATGGTGGTTGTCCAAATTTGGTTGTTGGATTCTTGGTTTTTTTTCAGGAATTCTATACAGTTTCTTAGTTATTTCTCAAAAACTAAGAGAGATCCCGTTTTTATATTTCCGCGTCTTTTACAGGGCATTATAAGCTATATGTAACAAAATGTTAGATCTGAATATTATTAAAATCACCCAAGTTATGAAAATTAGAAAAAATTACCAAAATGTTAATTTTTGAATATGTCCTAAGTTTTTTTAATTTTGCAAAAAAATAATTTATGGTTTTTCTGTCAGCACTTAAAAGAACGGATACTAAAATTTTCATAAAAATTATTAGCAATAGATAAAATTCTTCAGAGGATTTTACATGGAATTGTTCCCATATATTGAATAAATTAAACTTAGATGTTTTTGTATCTAATTACCGACTTCGATTCGACGTTTCCTCATAATCGAGAGCAGGCATCAAACTGGAATATTTCGTAAGTGGATTGCAGCACAGAGATTCCCCAACCGCTCCACTAGATCTGTTGGTAAAACATGATACTGACCTACATATCGACCATTTTTTTCCAACCTTCCGTTATTCAATCTCTTTTAAATGGTATAATAACATTTTCCAGAAACTATATCAAATGACTGACGGTTTATTTTGAGCTTTTAAATAATTCCCTTCAAAGTTTCTACCTTACAAATGTCGAGTTCCATTTTCAGGTCAGTGCTTCTGGATTGATCCTGGTTCTAATTTGAAGCTGAACGAGGAAAAATCACTGAAGATACATAGTTGATAGTTATTAAATTTCTCTATTGATCGTATATTTTTTTACTTTTAAGTAAGGTTTTAGATAATCGTTTTAAAATTTGTAATTTTGAGATTTTTCGAGTGCTACATTTGTACAACTTTCAATCCGACCGTAAACTTTCTACTTGTTCGGTCCATTCTGGCCTTCTTGCTCAAGTGAACTCTTTTGTCCTTGGCAAGAATATATATTTCATGGACGTTCTGTTTACTTTCAGTTGCCCTTTTTTGAGAAGCTTGGACGACTGACATTATTGTATCCAGTGGGTCAGTTAACTGTCTTCTTCTATGTTTCGATCTTTTTTAAACCCTTAAATCCTGCAGGCGAGTGATTTTTGCAGGGCACGCCTCGGTATATGGGTTAATTTCACACAATTTAAGATTTCTCATGTGGAATGTTTGTGCGTTATATAAAATTTTACCGTGGAAAATTCTCGAAATTCCCATTAGGAAATTACATACGTAACCAGAAAAATACCCTGAAGTCTTTCCTTGGGCTAAAGTAACATTTTAAATAAAAAGCGTTCCTCTCAGTCAAAATACAGGATGGAAGTAAGAAATTTGTTCTTTTAAAAAATGACCTGAAAATTCTCATATGGATATTTCGGGAGGTAAATGAAGTTAAACGTATTTCCCATGGTACAAAACCTCTCTTAAAATAATTAAAATGCCCTTTGTGTGTACTCGGAGTAAGTAATTCATACATCTCATATTCCGCAGAAGAAATATTATTACATGATTCAGACTTGAATAGTTCCTTAGTCTGAAGAAATTTTAAATAATAGTTTTTGTCGGAGGAATCTTTTCATTTAAAAAACCAATTAAATCTAATGTTAAATTATTATTTCTTAGCGAGATATAAAATAGATACAAACATTATACTTAATCATTTCCAGTGTTTATTATAATTTGGGATATCTTCTTTGGTAGAAAACATTATTAAAAATATTCAATTTACCTCTTGAATATAATCAGAGAAAGGAATTTTTAAATTCCGTCTTCTTTAGTAAAAAGATGATCTCATGACATCTAATTTTACATTTTGTGAGATCGTTATATCAGACGAAGCAGAAATTCCGGAATAAATGTTTCTATTCAAGTTTGGAATAAAAAAGGACTTTAATTTTATTCGTCAATAATATAAAAATAAGTTTAATAAAAAAATATGAATATAAACTTCACAGTGCACGCTAGGGTGGTAAAAAACAAAGTTCGTATTTCGTTTGGGATAATGGCTCATTTTGTGATGTTCCCAAAGAAAATATATACCGCATTTTTATTGATCAGAGAATATTTAGGTCTTCAGCCCATCCCCAAAATGTTCCCATTTAAAATACATGGAAAAAACACCAATTTTTACCAAAATAACACTGAAAGGCGTGAATTTAAACAAAACGAGTTCTTGTTTGTTTCAACAATTATTTTTTATGAAAAAACATGAAATAAGGCAGAAAAATGTAGTTTTTTCAAATTCTCCAGCAAACTTAAATAAATTCTGGTTAATTTGTATATTTTTACCACTTACGCATAGTTGTTTTCAGAGTTTATAATTGTTTAAATAAAGTTTGTAAACAAATATCCCATATTTACACATTTTCTGAGTAAAATTAAATAATTATTTTAAATTGAAAATCAATACGATCAACTTACTTTATTTTTAATACCTATAATTATCTTTCGTTGTTAGAATGTATATGTTCAGAAAAATGTTCAGTTTTTTTTGCAAATTTTTCAACAAATTTCATGAGCTTCTTTTCTGATGATTGTTTTCGTTACTTATATATAGTTGTTTGTAAAATGTAATCTTGTTAAACACTTTTTCCGTCAAAACAGATATTTTTAATAAGAGGTGCTAAAATAAGAGGTGCTAATTAAATTTGTTAACAAAATTGCAAAGAACTGCACTTACTGTCTTATTTTAGTTAAAAATTACACTTCAAAAATGACAAATTATTTAAAGAATAAGTGGTTAACCGTCCATCGCGCGCAACCGATCTATGAAGCACAGCTTTCACATTTTTTTTTTTTTTTTTTTTTTTTTTTTTTTTTTTTTTTTTTTTTTTATATCATTCAGTTTGTGCCTGACCTTCGTGTTTGCCGTCGGTCTTCATTTTGGCCTAAGAAGCACATTGCGACTGATCTCGTAACTTTCTCAAGGTATATAGTTTTCAATGCTAATTAGTAAAATAGTTCACAATGATTTACTAACTAATTTGTAACGTGATGAAACATTTGTATTTTATGAAATATCTGTGCTTTCCTACCTATCTGATAACAGACAGAGTGCGCCTCATTACGTTCTTCTTATGATTTTTATTTTATTTCTTGCAGGTTTGGCAAAAAATGTCCAAGAAGGTCTACAATTTGAATAATCATGGAGCATATCAACGAGATTATACGGTATTTGGGGGAAAATGGCGATCACAGTGACCTCATAAATGATGATATGGAAGAAGAAAGTGGCATAGCATCAGAAGATCAGGATGAAGAACGAATGTCAGAAGCAGATAATGAACAGGAAACTGATGCAGATGTTAGCGAAGAAGAACCAGATTCAGGTAATAATGTTATATTGGGAAAATACAAGATTACGAAGTGGAGATATACTCCACCAATGAGTTACGCAGTTATAGAGAATGCTAAGTTGGCTAAATCCCCTGTTGAGTGCTGGAACAATTTATTTACTGACGAAATGCTTGATAATGTAGCCAGATTCACCAACCAGTACATCACCAATATCAAGAATCTGTATTCCAGGGAGAAGGACATAAATACAACAGATGTGAGGGAAGTGAGGGCTTTTATTGGACTGCTGTATTTAGCTGCAGCTTATAGATGGAATAAGCTGTCACTTGAAGAATTATGTGGAAGTGAAGGTGATGAAATTAAGAAGTTTGAACTTGTTATGAATATAAAAAGGTTTAAAACGTTATTCCGATGCCTACGTTTTGATGATCTTGATACTGAGTTGGCTTGAAAAGCAGAAGACCGCCTTGCTCCTATTCGCGATCTTGTTCAACAATTTGTGAAAAATTGCATAAAATGTTACTCCTTGGGTACGAACGTGACAATTGACGACATGCTTCCAGGTTTCCGTGACAGATGTCCCTTCAGACAATACATTCCATCCAAGCCCAATAAATACGAAATGAAAATAATTGCTTTAGTATATGCAAAAATGGCGTATTCTTATAATTTGGAAAGCTACCCGGGAAAAAAAATGGAAGGGCGTTTCTTACAAAGTAATAAGCCAGTCGATGTTGTAAAAAGGCTAGCTGTACCCTTTTTGGATCTCGACGTAACATAACGGCGGAGAATTATTTCACAGACCCAAATCTTGCACGCGAACTAATGAAGAAGAAATTATCGTATGTTGGCACCGTGAGAAAAAATAAAAGAGAGTTGCCACCAGTATTGGCTCGAAGTCAATGAAGAGGATACTCTTTATGAAGCAGCTATCCCACGAACTCGAAATTGGAGAACTTCAACGGAGAAGTATGCAATCTATTGGTATCCCCTTAAACTTACAACAGAGGCCGAAACGATATCGTCCGTTCCCAGATGAAGAATCAGAATTATCACCGGCACCATCACAAATACAAAGATGTGTTACTTGCACCGATGAAACTGGCAAAAGGAGGTTGTCCAAACATGAGTGCAAGAAATGCAAAAGCGCGATTTGCCTATCACATGCCAATTTTATATGCGATATTTGTTTTACTGCATTACCTTTGGCCAACGGCCATACCACGCTGGAAGCACCAGTTCCCGTTAGATCACTGAAGTTAAGCAGTGTTGGGCGCGGTTAGTAATTGGATGGTTGACCGTCTGATACTACTGCGTTGCTGTTGGCGGTCGTGGGTGTGGTGAGCCCACACTTGTAGTTATTTACTACAAGAAACTATCCACCTAAAAAACACTACCCGAATCGGGTAGTGTCGTCACGCTTACCCCTAGAGGCTCGCCGAAAGGGAAATAGCTTAATGATATACATACCTTCAGTCACTCCAACCAGAAAAGATGAATGAAGCATTAATCATCAGTTTCACTTATAGATATTATTCTGCATGTTTTGCATCAGTACATAATGTTCAGGTTTGTTTTTATGTATTAAAATATGCCCCAAGAAACGAAGGATTTTTGAATTTTTATATTGATGTTTGTTATGTCCACAAAACATCATAAAATGTACTTTTCTACACTTCCCATATTGTCTTCCTACAATTATTTGTTATTTTTAAAACGGTCAGGAAAAATTCAAAGTTCAAAACTTGAAACATTATCAGTAGAACGCTTAGAATGAATTTTGTGATGTTGCCATTTAATTTTGCTATTGTAAAAGTACAAACCTAAGTGAAAATAGATTCCTGATGTAGCATGGCTATTATAAATAATAAAAATGATGTTTTCACTTCGAAGAACCAATTATTTCAAAAGTGTGTCGGTCAGGCTCATTGCGCCCTAACTTGAAACTTCACATATTGCGCCTGACGGAAGGCTAAATACCAGATACTCCGATAATTTACGATAAAATGTAAAAAAATTGTTAAAGAAATAAAAAATTGTTTTAAAATAAATAATTAATAAAAAGTACATAAAACTTTTTTATTTTAACATTAAAAATGATGTGAGATACAAAAATACAAAGAAAGTAATATTTACGACCAATATACCGCAAAATACTCGTTTAGTGGGTGGTATGTGCGGCATTCTGGAAGAGTTTGAAGAAGTTCAAATAAAAAATCAATACATACGTCACATGCGGGTAAGTGATTTTAGGAAGGCCATGTAATATGGACTAGTTTTATTGAAATTTACGTCTTTCGGTCTGATATTCATGAAAATGGGCGTTTTCCCCAGGTATTTTAATTGGGAGAATTTAGGGAGTAGGCGGAATCCCGAAACAAAGTCTGTTCGAGAAAAAAAGACGGATTTATTTTTTTTTATAAAACTAAAAAACTGAGCCATTATCTTCAATTTTGATCCCCAACCCCAACCACCTTATATCGGGCCCGGAATATGTCCTAAAAAATGCAAAATAGCAGTTTTATTTTAAATTCATGCTAAAGACGGTATTTTTTAAAATATTTTCTGAAGCAATTATTTTTATTTGATACGTTACAAGTTTCCAAGTAGTTTCTAAATAATTTTGAATGTTTTAAACAATTATTATTTATTACACAATATTTTTTTTATTATATCGTGAGAAGGCAGTAATTTCTGGAATTTATATCACAGTTATCAAATGCTAAGAATCATATTTTGTTTAGGATATTTGGTTATTATTTAAACGATTTTCATTTGTTTAAACAGTTTTTTCATAAGAAAGATAAAGAAAATTCCAGTTTTTTCCAATCTCCTACACTATATCGTTTATTAATCAGTATTTTTTTATCTCAAAAAAATCGATCGGAAAAAACAACGATCCATAAATAAAAACTAGAATTTTCTCCAACTTTCGTATGAAAAGACGCAAGTGAATTATTGATAATTTTTTAAATAATTGAACACTCTCTTGCACAAAAAATATTACTCTTAACATTCTAAAGAGTTAAAAAGGAAAAACCGGTTTAAACAAATAAAACTTGTTTAAATAATTGAAAACTGTCTTTCACAAAATATGTCACTATTAGTATTCATTAACAGCGTTATTAATTTCATAACGCAGTCATTTGAAAAGTTACATTGAAATAAATTGTTTAAACAGAGAAAATTTTTTTAAATAGTTGACAAATATTGTTAAAAGAATATACTAGTCTCAAAATTCTTCAATTTGTCATTAATTCTATAAACTGAAACTTTTTCCCGAATTACAGCGGAACAAATTGTTTATTTAATTACCAAAGATGTTAAAAACGAAATATTACTCTTGAAATTCATCAACTATATTATTATTTTCAACACGTAGCATTTTGAGAACATTCGAAAGAATACCATCCTTATGCTGAATTTGATAAAAAAAACTTCTATTTTGTATTATATGGGACATTATTCGGTCATCTATTGCGTGAAAATTATTTCTTAAACATTTGTCAAGAGTTGACTGAACTTTAATTTGGAAAATGTTAATAATTCGAACATATTTTCTCCATTTCTTTGAAACCGGAGCTCTTCGCATTTAAAACCCCATGTTAATTTGAAAAGTCCGGTTCCCGAGTTGCAAAAAGGAATAAGGAACTTGTTTTTTCAGCAAATAAACAAGTTGAAGGAGATCGATCACTAAAAATCGATATTCACACTTATAAGTTTTTAGAAACCAAAAACATCAAACTAGGAATAATGCACTCTGAATATATTAGTATGTAATTTTTGTACTAACAAATTCTATGCGTACCAATACCTAACACACCGATACATTAATGCAAAGAGATTTTTTCTCACGTAGAATATGACGTAAGCTCGCCAAAGTCAATACATAAAATAAAAAACAAAAACTAGCAGAAGAGTACTGTTATGTGACCTTCTGGGAACGACGCCTTGGATTGAAAACACGAAGAAAACTGTTCCTCGAAATGCTTACCTGAGAAATAAATGTACATATGGTATATGCATATTTTACTCAAACACTGAGCTTGGTATAATCGAAAAGGTAATGTACCCGTGAAGCCACTTCGTAAAATTATATACCTGAAAAATAAGTAAGTTTATTGTGTAAATAGTTACCTTCACAGAAACGATATAGCTTACAAATAAAAATACACTTTTCAATTAAAGAAATTGTCTAACTTTAAAAATATTGTTAATAAATGCAGTAAGTAAATAAGTGTATCGATAGAATATTAAATAAGTATTCGTTGATAAATGTTTGGCTTTGAGTCTTCTCAAATTATTATCAAGAATAATGCACAGAAAATTTTTTAAAAGAAAAATCCATGTGCTGGACATTTTTTTTGCGTTTTACTTTAGAGACTGAAGCTTGCGCTAATACCATTGCACAAACTTCATTACCGTAATACTGCATTGTAGATCTCGTAGCTTCGCGGATTACGAAATGAATCGTAAAGCTCGCTGGTGTAAATGTTTTGCAGAATTAAATCCTGCAAGGCACTTTGAGAAAACCAATTCCTATTTTCAATGAACCTTCGCAAACTTTACCCGACTTATTTCTGCCATAAATTAATAATAGATTTTTTCGCATTACAATATCAAATTTGCTTGAATTACCGTGAAGATAGTTTCTCTATTTAATTGAATTAAGACTTAAAAGAGATTTATCATGATAATTATTCCAGTAGTTGCCTGACATCAATTTACTTGTGCCACTTGGCACCAATGGGTGGCACAAGTTAACATATATACAAGTTTAGATTTAATGTGCCTGACCTAAATTGACATACACTACTTGGGACCCCTACGTCAGGCTTAAGTTTCTTATAATGCTTGCAATGCAATTCGCATGATTTAATTACTCATACTACTGAAAATAATCTATATCCATTAGTCGATAATACTTCTGTACAAATAGTTGACACCTTCCACGGCTGACTTCACATGACTTGTACTACTGGCCGGTTATAGAGGTTATGAGAAGTTGTAGGCTCCGGAAGCTACGATCATGGTTCCTTAAAGCAACCAATCCCGACGCAACTGGAACGTTTACGTCATCCACTTCTGCTCCTTCTGTCCCAGAAGGTAAGCAAGAGCGGGAAATTTACGCGAGAGAACATCGTTCAACACTGTTCCTTGGAGTCAGGTCTCTAGCCGCGGATGACCTTACGCGGCAGACTGGACAGTTGGAGATGAAGGTTTCACCTCTGGATACTTTTTTAGAGCTACCAATCTTTGTAGAATGTTATGAGGAACAGTGTTGACGGACCAGATGAAGTGATCCCAGAAGAACAGCCTTTTGCATCCGGTTTGCGATGGAATGAGCCTGACGCTGGCAAGCCGGAATCTTGTTGAGTTGGCTAAGAAATGAAGCTTTCATACCTCCAAGACAGCCGATTATGAGAACTACAAGATGTACTTTGTAGCCTTGGTACAGCCTGCTAAGCTCGAAAAGAAGTGCTTGATATTTCACCCGTTTTTCTTCCTCCTTTGCCGTGATATTACCATCGGATGGTGCCGAGAATTCAATCACGTAAATGATCTTGGTCTTCAGATCTTGGAGGACAATATCAGGCTTCGTAGCACTGATACGTTGAGTGGTGGAGAATGAGAAATTCCAGTAGATCTTACACTGATCATTCTCCACAACGGACTCGAGTTCCCCCTGGGCGTATGGCAAGACGGGCAAGAGATCAACACCATAGAAGTGCCTAAGATGGTAATATAACACTTTTAGAGCCGCATTGTGTCTCTCGATGTACCCGTAACGTGCATACTTTGAGCATCCACTGAGAACATGCCCAAGTGTTTCTGGCTCTTGCTTACACGCTCGGCAGTTAGTATCACCTACAGGTATATTCATTATGCGCTCGCGGTAAACTAAGGTGTCTATAACGCCGTCTTGACAGGCAAAAAGAAATCCCTCAGTCTCCGATCTCAATCCAGCAGATTTGAGAAACATGTTGGAAAGACCCATCGAGAGCTCTTCTCTACGTATGATGTCGTAGAATTTACCATGAAGGGGCTTGTCAACATGTTCTCTTAGTAGCAGCGTATATTCTGCTTCCTGTACACGACTTTTGAGCACCGAAGGTGTTAGTGATGCTAGGCCATGTGTAGTGTCGCTGGAATCAAATAAGAGGCCGAGCTCCTCTGCGGCCCTACTTGCGGCACGGTATAGAAACGCCGCAACATTGTTGGCTTCATGTTGATGTACGAGTCGCATAAGAGAATCTGCACTATTTAGAACTGAGCAGGCTGTAGCCAGAACCGTTCTTCGATGAAGGCACTCCAAACTTAGCAAGCCTCTACCCCCTTTATCTCGAGGTAGGTATATTCGAGGTACGGAAGATCTAGGATGGTGACTTCGATGGATTGTCATTATTATTATTATTATTATTATATACACTGAGATTCATATATGCCTTCCATCCGGCTTGAAGTTAGGTTTCGAAAATATGATGAATTTCTATATAAATTGAATGAAACAATTGACTATTTACGTAGCAAATCATCGCTTTTTAGAAACCCAATTTCATACCAGAGGGAAGGCATTTATGAATCTCAGTGTACAAGAGGTGCTTGCCCCCTGCCCGTTACGCGCGCCTACAGCATTAAGGTTTTTTCTATAAAGTAAGGTAAGGTATCTTAATAATCAGTTTATTTTTTATATAGAGTCTAAAAGTTCGGGCAAACCATTTTTCAAATTCTAGTTAAATTCAATATTTTAAAAACATGTAGTAGGATATTTCAAATGGATTGGAATAAAATAAAATACATTAATTAGAGTACGTCTAGGGAGGGTGTCGATATGGATAAATGGAAAAGCAAATAATGGAAAGATATTAATGGAAAGAGAGAGATTGGAAAGGGTTAAGGGGAAAAGGGAAGCTTTGGAAGCCGTCGTAGGAGACTCTGGAGGCCCTCGTAGGAGACTCTGGAGACCCTCGCGAAAGACTCTGAAGGACCTGAAACAGCGGCAACGATATCTTTTTATAATATAGACATAATAATCTTCCCATTCATTCATTGCATGTGTCCGCATTAAAGCTCCTATGTTTTCGGTCACTTATCGCATCCTTTGGTTTCTTGTTTTTTTGTTCAACAACCCAGTTGGACAGTTCATTGGTAAATGTCAGTTTGTCATTTCATTAAATTCTGTTTTCACTTGAAGTGATTGCGATTGAATGAAAATTCTTTAGCTTGAATTGAAACATAAAATTCTCCTCTTGTTAGATCGATATATGTAACAATAATTTTTATCTGACTTTAGGATCATTTAAAATTATATTCTGTGTTGCGGAAGTTTATTAAAAAAGGCCAGCTACAGTTACTTCGTGAAAATAGTAACTTCTTACATTTCAGGTCACTGATTCAAGTATCACTAAGTTCCTGCAAAGTTCCTTTTTTATGTATGCAAACATATGGTACATATGTAAAAATTATGAGACTTTCCAAAAAATGAGTCAACGCTGCAATTTTTACTGTTCACAATTTAAGAATTTGCAATTTCAAATCTGCAAATTGGACTGAACTTCCATTTTAAATCTTCAAAATTGAATTATTCTAAAAAAAAGCATTTAAAATTGTATCATTTTCTATCATACACATTAAATATTGAAGCTCTAAAACTTAATTTTAACCTAAAACTAACCTAAATCATTTTTAGAATTGACAAATTGACTCTTGATCTTCAGAATAATTAAAATTTAAGAATTTCTATTCATAAATTTTTTAAATAGAACAAGTTTTCAATTTTGAAGATTTACAATTAAAAATTATGCAAGTTTTAAGTATAAAAATTAAAAATTATGTAATTTTGAGTCTTTAGATTCGAAATTCAAAAGTATGTTAAAAATGTTATGATTTTAAAAGAATACCTTATTACGATACGGAAATCCACATTAAATTATTAACTTTTTTCTTTTCTTCTAATTCCTGCTGGGATAAAATCTTATATTCAAATGAAAGGTACAGATGACTGAAAGCCGATTAAAATCTAAATTATACGAAGTCCGATATAGGTATTTTAGCATTTATTCTAATTTATGATCATAAATGATATTTTATATTACTTTAAATTGAAGCATATGTTTTAATTTGTTAATTAGTTAATCGAAATAATAAAAGTGTAAAAAGCACGCGTTACACGCTATCCTTGCTCGTAATCCAATGGAATTCGTTAATTTATGATCTTTTACTTTATATATTCTTTGCATTCAGCTTCTCCTAAATGGTTTCTTACATTCACTGTACTAAATTGTTTGTAAAAATAAAATTACCATTAATTTAAATTGACTGGATTTGTATGAACTTTCATTTCAGTGTTTAAATTATTTCACACACAAGAATATGTGCAGGAGAGGTTTAACAATGTATGTGAAAAATATTCATGATTGTATGAATGTATTATTTAAAAAATAGTGTATCGTTAGAGGTATATTTTGATTAATAATTATCTTAAAACATTAAAATTTTCACTTTTGATGATTTACCAGCCATATGTACCAACATTATTCTTCATATATTTTTCAGCAGGAAATTTTCAACATATTTCGTCACAAATTAAGTGGAATTGTGAATGCGAGAAATCGATTGCAGAGGATTTCTCTCACTGAAGAAACTTGTACAGTTTCCTCGTGCGAAAGAGCCTCATTTTTAACGTACATCCAGAAGTGTACAATACAAAAGTGTAGGTGAAGAGATTGGTGTAAATGAAAAAGGGATTGTTTAAATAATGCCGAAATGTACCTTGGGATAGAGCCACTCCAAAAAGTTTGTAAGAAATTAATTCATGTTTAATTTCAGTTCCCGGTTAGCATCGCAAATCTGGCAAGGGTACAAGAATCGTCGTTTTCCTCACTTCTCTTTTACCCTAGGACTTTTCCGCTGATCAGCTACCCAAGAGGGTACTTTCTTTTTCCGCATATTAGGGAAATAGGGTTCGTCTCTCTTGCCGACGATTTTCTGTCTCGTTCTACTTCTCTCTTCCTACTCTTTTCTTTCGTTGGTTTTTTACCTTGAGTCTTTTTTTTCTGCGGGTGCTTTCAAGAAAGTGCTTTTAAAAGGATCGTCAATCTAATTCTCTTAAAATCAGTAGTGGAATTCTAAATTTCGAAACGGATAAGTAGGCTTTGCGGATAGAGCAACTAAGAGTATCGGTTTTTCCATTTCAATACGAATTACATTAAAGCTTACTTATTTGCGAGCTTTTGAATGCTTGAAATAATATTCGACCGGCTTCGATTGCTAGGTCTTACTTTCTGAGAAAAGCTACCTGATTATTTTCATCGATATTAAATACTTATTACTTTACTTTTTACATGCCTCTTAGTTAAAGCAGACCGCCCTCCAGTAGATAGCCAAAATTTCCACAGCTTGTACAATCCTCAGCAAGAAAATAATATTTGTTCTAAACCTCTACAAGGGGTGCTTTTTTAATTTTCGAATGTGATTCTGCAAAATAGAGCGTCTTTTTATTTTTTTTAGTTGTGATGTAAATTTATTCAAAAACCTAAGTATTGTTACCCATTCGCGGATTTCATATCATAACAATTATTATTATAACGCGATAACTATACTCAACTATTATTATAATATTATTATTGTTCTTATCACTATTATTATTGTATTATTATATATATTATTATACTTATTTAGTTAATAATTAGGTTTTATATCTCTAAAATAAATATAGTGTGATTATTATAGTATTAAAATTGTGTTTTACTGTAATAAAACCAGGTTATATTATAGTATAATTCTATGAGATTATAATAATTACGGCTCTCATGTACAAATATTAATTAGATTTACCAACGCCTTTTTAAACAATTAAGTTGGAGAAATGTAACGCCGGGAGCGGATGGAAAAGCCGAAGCGGGCGGCAGGCACAGTATAACAACAAGAATTAATTTTAATAAGTCGCGCGTCCCTCAATTCTGCGGAGTGTGAGCAACCCCGAGACGTAATCCTCCCCTTCACCGAATTAGGATCCAATGGATGCTACTCCCCCACCCGACCAAGCTGCCGGGCGCTCACAGCATGAAAGACTAATAAACTTTGCCAATCGTATCGAAAAACTAAAAGCTGGATCCTCAAAAATACGATAAATCATTTTCGCGATGGAGTCGCCGTTTTAAATGAAAAACACAGATGCAATAAAACAGGACCACCAAATCTAAACCCTTGCAACACGGACCAGACTAGGTGGGTCTGATATTTTCGGTGTGGCTGAATTCGAATCCGTGGTCCGTTTGGTCCCATCAGGTCAGGGTCAAAGTCAATTTGAGGTCAAACTTACAAAATTCATCGCTAACCAATTAAATCAGGATACTTATAGGTTTTCGGGGTCGCTGAATTGAAACTCGTTGTCCGTTTGGTCGCATCAGGTCAGGGTCAAGGTCAATTCAAGGTCAAACTTACAAAATTTATCGCTTACCAATTAAGTCAAGTTACATGGCCAACAGCCATACAACGCTGGAAACACCAGTTCCCGTTAGATCACTGAAGTTAAGCAGTGTTGGGCGCGGGGTTAGTACTTGGATGGGTGACCGTCTGATACTACTGCGTTGCTGTTGGTGGTTGTGGGTGTGGTGAGCCCACACTTGTAGTTATTTACTACAAGAAACTATCCACCTAAAAAACACTACCCGAATCGGTGCATTCAAATCTGTTGTCAGTTTGGTTTGACCTTGAATTGACCTTGACCCTGACCCGATGAGACCAAACGGACAACGGATTCGAATTCAGCGACCCCGAAAATATAAGACTCACCTGGTCTGGTCTGTGTTGCAAGGAAGATTTTGTGGTCCTGTGTAATTGGAACACATTAGTCGGAAAACTAGAATCAAGGATAACTTCATCTGTCACATGACAAAGGCCCTCCCTAAACTGCAAGCTAATATTCCCCCTCTTGAAAAACCGGATCAACCATTTGCACTTTCCCCCAAAAATAAAGCAAACCTCTAAGCAGAAAACTGCGATAGAAATTTTTCACCACATAATCGACAATCTACCAATAAAATATTACTGAATGTGAAAAATTATATCTGATTATCTCAAAGGCCCAAGTACCGATAATTTCAAGAAAAGAATCCATTAAGAACTATGCATCACAAAGTCCGAAGTACCGATAATTTCAAGAAAATAATCCACAAGAACTATATCGACCTCGAGTGTGCACTTCTCGTTTTCGACAATTGACTCTATTTCCCTAGGAGCCTTTGGTGGAGCGGTATCAGGGTAATGTCGTAAGAGTGATAGAGATAGTAATATAACACTCTGAGTACCACACTACCGCATTGTGCCTTTGGATGCACGACGTTCCAACGTGAGTTGAACAACTAGATAGTATGTGTGCTAGGTGCTCGGGATGTGCACATGCATGGCACGCTCTGCAGCTGTTAACGGGAAACCTATTGTGCCCGAATTCATTACGGGAGATTTTAGGAAAGCAAACGTTAGCTCACACGCCATCAACTGTGTTTCAAACTTCTTTAGAAGATGCCATGCATCCTCTTGTCGAAAAGCTGTTCGCGGAAGTTT
>CAKNWU010081011.1:0-12353 GCA_932072015.1 Andricus quercustozae | reverse complement strand
GGAATGAGCCTGACGCTGGCAAGCCGGAATCTTTTTGAGTTGGCTAAGAAATTATGCTTTCATACCTCCAAGACAGCCGATTATGAGAACTACAAGATAGACTTTGTAGCCTTGTTACAGCCTGCTCAGCTCGAAAAGAAGTGCTTGATATTTCGCCCGTTTTTCTTCCTCCTATGCCGTGATATTACTATCGGCTGGTGCCGAGAATTCAATCACGTAAATGATCTTGGTCTTCAGATCTTGGAGGACAATATCAAGCTTCGTAGCACTGATACGTTGAGTGGTGGAAAATGAGAAATTCCAGTAGATCTTACACTGATCATTCTCCACAACGGACTCAATTTCCCCCTGGGCGTATGGCAAGACGGGCAATAGATCAACACCATAGAAGTGCCTAAGATGGTAATATAACACTTTTAGAGCCGCACTGTGTCTCTCGATGTACCAGTAACGTTCATACTTTGAGCATCTACTGAGAACATGCCCAAGTGTTTCTGGCTCTTGCTTACACGCTCGGCAGTTAGTATCACCTACAGGTATATTCATTATGTGCTCGCGGTAAACTAAGGTGTCTATAACGCCGTCTTGACAGGCGAAAAGAAATCCCTCAGTCTCCGATCTCAATCCAGCAGACTTGAGAAACATGTTGGACAGACCCATAGAGAGCTCTTCTCTACGTATGATGCCGTAAAATTTACCATGAAGGGGCTTGTCAACATGTTCTCTTAGTAGAAGCGTATGTTCTGCTTCCTGTACACGACTTTTGAGTACCGAAGGTGTTAGTGATACTAAGCCATGTGTAGTGTCGCTGGAATCAAATGGGAGGCCAAGCTCCTCTGCGGCCCTATCTGCGGCACGGTATAGAAACGCCGCAACATTGTTAGCGTCATGTTGATATACGAGTCGCATAAGAGAATCTGCACTATTTAGAACTGAGCAGGCTGTAGCCAGAACCGTTCTTCGATGAATACACTCCAAGCTTAGCAAGCCTCTACCCCCTTTATCTCGAGGTAGGTATATTCGAGGTACGGAAGATCTAGGATGATGACTTCGATGGATTGTCATCATCTTGCGTGTGCTTCGGTCAAGTTGCTTCAACTCATCGACGTTATATTTTACTGCGCCAAATGTGTAGAGCAGTATAAGAACGGCCAGCATATTGCTTGCCTGGATCTTGTTATTTCCAGATAATTCGGAAGCCCAAAGTGTTCTGAGAATTTGGCGATACCTTTTTACAAGGGCCGTTTTTAACACAGCGCACATCTTGGGTTTCCGCTTGCGGTATTCAGAGGTATATATATGTTTCTCCATTACCAAGATGTTGAATGGTATTTCCGCCTATGAGTTGAACATCTCGATCGACACTCGATGATGTAGTTTCTAGTCGTCATTGCTGTAGGTGGACGCAGGCACACTTGTCCAGTCCAAAGCTAATGCCAATCGCTTCAGTGTACCTATTCATCGCCTTCACAAGGATGTAAAGATCCTCTTTCGAGGAAGCAAAGGGATTAAGTTCGTCCATGTATAAAAGGTGGTTGACCTTATATTCTCTTCTTTTTCGTGGGCCACATAGGTATCCAGAGCGTTTGCCTCGGAGCACAATAGATAGAGACAAGAGGGAGATGCAGAAAAGTATCGGACTTAGAGAGTCTCCTTGGAAGACCCCCCTCTTATATGTGATATAGCTGGTAGTCACTTGTCTTTTGTCAGATGTTATGAAAAATCTTGTCCGCCATAAGAGTATAAGATCTTTTATGCATCTCACTATTCTTGAATGCACCTCCAGGCACTCAAATAGCTTCATAATTAGCGTAGTGATGTGGCGAACCCATCGCCCGAGAGCTCCGCCTCTTGCAGTCAGCCACGTTGTATTGGGCTAACTCCCCAATGCAACGAATTATGCGGTTACGTCACCAGTATCGCGCAGTGGCACCCACAATAGGCCTCTCTCGGATGGAGGCCTTGGTTCAGTTGGGAGTGGCAATAGGACCGAACCGAGGCCACGATCAGGCAATAGCACCGGACAAACTAGTGATGGGACATCGGAACAAAAATATCGATATCTCAGATATCGATAGTATCGAAAAGACAATATCGATACTTAAAAAAATATCGATATTAAAAAGAAATATCGATAGTGACCGATATATCGTAATAAAATATCGCGCATGCGCACAAGATTATCTCCAAAGAGGGACCCCAAAATCCGCCCCTGTTTTTGCGCCCAACGTAGATTTTGAAGGAAATAAGATAAATTGATGCAACAAAGCTGAAAAGAATCGTCAATGCATGCTGTAACCGGATTTGTCATTAGTTTACCTTTTCAACCCCCTTTTAACACTGAAAAATTGAAAAACTAACCCTAATTGGGAGTGAAAAGTACTTCATGCATAAGAACGTGATTGAAATAGCTTTTAAGTATGTTTTTATGTAGGTAAGATCGCGTTGGCATATTAACATATAGTCTCTACGTCAATTCTTCTTACATAGCACCATTTCAACCCCTAAAAACCCTAAAACTATCCCTATCAGGGGGTGGAATGTACACCGGTACTATAAAAGTAGGTAGAATAGTTTTCAATAGTTTTTCATCAAACAGTGACGCTTCGACTCTTGAAAATCGAAAAACTACCCCTACGAGGGTGTGGAAAATACGCCATAAACAAGAATATGTATAAAATATTTTGGAATTATTTTTTTCCCCATAGATAGAATCATTTAGTGTCAATGTTTAATAACTACGTTAATTCTACTTACTTGGCACCATTTCAACCGATAAAAATCGAAAAAATACCCCTACAATGAGTTATTGGGTTATAGGTTATATAACCCTATATAGTGAAGGTGCGTCCATATTTGGCTGAATGTTTTTGTGTTTGTACATGTGTATGCACGCACCTTCACTTTATAGTGTTATATAACCCATAACCCAATAACTCATTGTAGTGGTGGTTTTTAGATTTTTAGGAGTCGAAGCATCACTGTTTGATGAAAAACGATTGAAAAGTATTCTAACTACTTTTATAGTGCCGGTGTACGTTCCACCCCCTGATAGGGGTAGTTTTCGGGATTCTGGGGGTTGAAATGGTGCTAAGTAAGAATAATTTACGAAGTTATTATAGATTGGTACTAGCGTGACCATATCTAAAGAAGAAAAAAAAATTATAAAATATTTTCTCCTCGTTCTTGATCATGAAGTACTTTCTACCCCCTTGTAGGGGTAGTTTTATGGTTTTTATGCCTTGAAATGGTGCTAAGTAAGTAGAATTAACGTAGTTATTATACATTGGCACTAATTGATTCTATCTGTGGGGAAAAATAATTCCCAAATATTTTATACATATTCTTGTTTATGACGTATTTTCTACCCCCTCATAGGCGTATTTTTTTTGATTTTGAAGAGGCGAAGCGTCACTGTTTGATGAAAACTATTGAAAACTAGTCTACCTACTTTTATAGTACCGGTGTACATTCCACCCCCCGATAGGGGTAGTTTTCAGGTTTTAGGGGTTGAAATGGTGCTATGTAAGAAGAATGGACGTAGAGGATATACTTTATTATACCAACGCGATCGTACCTATATAAAGAACATAGGTAACAGCTATTTCAATCAAATTTTATTTACGAAGTTCTTTTCACTCCCAATTATCCGGTTACAACATGCATTGACGATCATTTTGAGCTTTGTTGCTACAATTTATGTTCTTTCCTTCAAAAACTACATTGGACGCAAGAAAAGTGGCGGATTTTCGGCTTATTTTGGGGTCCCTCTTTAAATTACCAATTTAATTAGTTAAAATTAGTATTATTATTATTATTAATTTAACTGAGTACCATTAATAAACTAATCTAAATATCTAGGAATAAATTTAAAAAATAATGTTAATATCAACACAAAAATTTATTTTGTTGGAAAATAAATTCCAAAGGAAACATCTTCAATTCAATCCGCAAAATCAACAAACAATTAACAAAACACGAAACTGCGAAGAAAGAACAGGAAGAGCAATCGCGCGCGAATAGAGCGAAATATCGAAATCGAAAATCTATATCGATATGCAGCTCAATATATCGATGGGGTACTATCGATATGTAAATATCGATATATCGGAACCAAAATATCGATATTTCCGATATTTCGATATCGATGTCCCATCACTAGGAAAAACGCGAGAATATCAATTTAAGTGGTCGGACCAACTCAGGAGGGACATCCTTACCTGTTGGCAAAGAAGCTTACCGGCGCGAAGAGGATTCATGCAGAGGTTACATGACCGTTGGGTCAATATGCACCCGGAATATGCTCATAAACCGCCTCAGTATTTAAGAGATCAGGTATCCTTTTTGCGCAAAAACGGATGGACAAATTATCTGAAGCTAATAATGCTCTCCTCGATTTGCTCCCCAAAGATGGTAATCTCTGGAATCTGAACTGTACAGTTTACGAGAAGGCGGACTCTCTGCTTAGCGACAATACAAGTAACGATACTTCAGTACGCCTGAGTAAGACTCGCGAGCGTATTGCACAGCTTCAGTTTAAAATTGAAACGGCGAGACGGCATGCATCAAATATTCATTGCGTGATTAGCTACATAACATCAAATAAAAAATTCACTCCAAAAGTTAGGGCAATTGCTCGGAACTTAAGGAAAGCAAATCACACGCTGAACAAGTGTAAACTTTTGACCATCAAGCAGCACTGGAGGCAAAAAATAATATCTCTTTCAACAGCGACACAGCGCCTTGAACGGCGAGTAAAATGGATTCAGGAAAATTCCACCTTTTCTCTTCATCCTTCCCGTCTGTTCAATAAAACGTCACCTGCCCTTAAAAATCCACCTAGTCGAGAAGAGATTCAAGTCTTCTGGGAGAAAGTGTATTGAGAGACTTATCAGCTAAATGAAGACGCTTCAGATATATCACTCTTTCGTAACTTTTGCGAAAGACAAAGGTTGCAGGCTCCAGAGGAAGAGTTTCCACTAATTACTGCTGCAGAAGTGAAGAAAGTTATCGCTAGTACTAAGAACTTTTCAGCACCAGGGCCAGATAAAATCAACAACTTTTTGTGGCAGAAATTCACTTCTACGCACCAACATCTAGCTTGTATGTTTACTACTTTCTTAAACGGAGAACAACCCATTCCGCAGTGGCTCGTGGAAGGACGCACGGTATTGATCCCTAAGACCTGAGATTTGTCCAGTCCATAGAACTACAGGCCCATAGCTTGTTTAAACACCAGCTACAAGCTATTCACTGGCATCCTCAAAGAGAGGATATTAACATCTATTGAGCCGGCATAGAGTGCAATAATTGAACAACGTGGATGCAAGAGAGGGCTGGCAGGTTGCAGGGAGAACCTGTTAATAGACAGGTGTATTACCCAAAACTCGATCAGGTATCGACGCAATCTGTCCATGGCTTGGACTGAGTACCGTAGGGCATTCGAAAACACTATTATTATTATTTTTTTCAAACTTGTTCTCGGGTTAAGAAGAACCCGGTTTTCTATCATAGTCACGGACTAAGTCAAGTGACTGATGAGATAAGAATATAATTAGTTGAATGAACACGATGTAAGAACCCATTTGCGATGATGTTGTACGTACAAAATTAGGAGCATAGTGTAGTTTGCAGTTCGTCTTTCACCACTGTTATGCTTACACAGCGGCCGTGAATGTTGGAGGTGACAACAGTCGCCTCTGGATGCTTTCTTAGAGCTACCATGTGTCACTCTATAGGTTTTTAGTCGCTTGCTTCCTGATGGTCAAGATGTTCAGTGCATCTTGCGTGCACATTGCCTGTAGCCAGAATCACAATAGGATGAATAGATGCATGTTTCACATTCCTCCATATTGTCTTTACCTCATGCCTTAGCTCGCTATACTTGTCGATCTTGGTTGTATAGGTTGCCTGCAAATTTCGGTTAAGTGGACAAGCAATGTCGATGATACAGACTCTTCCACCTTTTTTTTCTCGCATGAAGATGTCCGGCCGATTGGCTCTGATGTAATGATACGTCTGGATAGTAACATTCCAATATAAGATGTAGTCTTCGTTTTCTAAAACGGGCATTGGAATGTATCTATAGAAAGGCATCCATTCTGTTAAGATTCCTAGGTTTAGGGCAAGCTGTTGATGTATAATTCCCGGCATATCAACCACTAAGGTTTTGAGGTGCTCGCCGTGGATGGGTTTCTGTCTCCATTGTGTTTCTAATTCCTCTATGGTTTCTGCCCTGGTACTCAAGGCCTTCTCTGAGGACAAATTCAAGGGCGTGTAGTCAAGATCCGCTTTACAGATGGTGTTGTAAAGCGTAACATCTCGCTTGCTGTTAAATGCACTGTTCTGAATTTATCTAGTCCGAACTCCATGTGGATATCATTGGAAAACTGCTTTGTGACAGCGATCACTTGCTGCAGTTTCTGGACCGAACTGGCGTATATCTTCAGGTCATCCATGTATAGAAGATGGGTCACTTGATGACCATCCTCGTTATCATGTACTCGGAACCCATGAGACATGCTATTTAGTGTTCTGCTCAATGGGTTCAACGCTAAACAGAACCATAATACACTGAATGAGTCTCTTTAGAATATACCCGTCGTAATGCGTATTGATCTAGTTATCCTTGATTGCCCATGATGAAAATACTTGATTCTTGTACCCCAAACCATCATCGCACGACTTAGGAAGTATATGATGCGTGGGCAAATTTTGTATATTTTTAAGACTTCAAGCCAATGTCAATGTATGCCATGTGCAAGTTTCTTTGATGTTTACGAGCTTGCGTCATGGCAACATCGTCTATGGTGACTAGATCTTTACTGCCTCGCGAGTTTTTACAACATCCTTTTTGTTCTACTGTAAGGATGTCATTCTCGTCGCAGTGAGAATATACCTTATCTGCTATGATAGCTGTAAGACATTTATATATTGTTGGAAGACAGACTATCGGTCGAAAATCATATGGATTTTGAGCATCTGGTGTTTTAGGCAACATAAACGTAGTACCCTGGAGCATAAAGCCTGACATGAGATCTGGTTGTTTGATGATCTTTTGAAAACAACGTGCCAACGCAGGATGCACACTAGGCAGGTCCTTGTACCTGAAGTTGTGCACCATGTTCGGACCTGGAGCTTTCCAGTTGCCTGTTCTTCTCAAAACCGTTGAAACATCTAAAGCTGTGATGTTAGTCAGCTATATTTCATGGTTATTGCTAGCTCTTGACTTCTCTAGTTGGAACCACGCAGAGTTTAAATTGCTTCTGTTCGTTTTCCCCCAATCACCCAACCAATAGTTAGTCATTTCTTCCAATTAAAGCACGTTGGTGTCTTGCTGTTTTTTTTTTGTTTTACACTCAGCTCACGGTAGAACCTTCTTTCATCTGCCTGAAAGGTTCGATTTTTGTTGCCTTCTTGCACTACTTTTCTTGTACCGACGCTGTCTAGCAGTAAGAACATCAAGTCTCTGCCGTTCGGCGTCTATAATCTCATCCAATATTGCTGGTGTTAATTTCTCGATGTTACGAGTGTGGATGATTTTAGTAATATGGTGTATCAGCTTTCTGGTTCTATTTCCTTTTTTATATTGAGTAAGTCGACCCAATTTGCACCTAACTTTGCTGACATCCATATCGAACCTGATCTTCCATGGTGGATCTCGCTCCCTTCCTGGATCAAAGACTGCATTTGTAGTCCTAGTTCTGCGGCCCAACGTTCTAACGGTTGCCACAGCTGCACAGTATACAAGAGTTTTTACCTCTAACGCAGTTTGTGTTGCGTTTAAATGCATAGGTAACACCTTGCAGTTCAGGTGTTCTATTAGTGCACGCAGATCATTTGTGATGTTCATCTAGGGCAGATAATGCCTTTGTTTTGGTTCTACATGTCTGAACTCTAGTAAAGCATGACCAAAATTCCTTTGAAGGTGCTGTAGGTTTTCTGGGATTTCGCTGTTGAGATCATTGTTATTAATGTCCGGATGTAGTTCTAGTGGATCCGGTACTTGATGTTCATTATCCCTAGCACCTATGCCTTCAGCTTCAATCAGGTCTTCATTGTCCACATCTTCCAAGGGAAGTTCATCAATAGGAAGCTGCTGATTAAGACCGTAACAGCCCCTGACGCTTGGGTAATCCCGTTGCGTCCCCTTGTGAGCCTAAGCGTGACCCCAAAGCCCTCTCCGTAAGGAGAGGACCGCAGCCACGCTGTTGGCTGATACCTCCGACTCACTGATGCAGCAACTGCCAGCAAGTGTTAGACGTTTCCCCGCAATCGCAGGGCAGTGACAAAGGATGTGAGTAGCTGTCTCATCATCCATTCCGCACAGACGACAGAGAGGACTTTCCGCAAGCCCTATCTTATGTCTGTGATATCTGAGATTCCCATGTCCTATAAACATTTCCGTTAGGACTTTGATCTCTTTTCTGCCGTGCTGGTGTATTTCCCTTGCTCGGTCAAAGTTAAGCTTTGAGCCCAAGAGTGTTTTGGCCTGTCTGCATCCAGTGACCAAATCCCACTCATTCTGATGTTCCTCAGTCAGCCAACTATTAATTTCTTCAGTGACTGACTTACTGGAAATACCTACAACTGGCTCGGGTCCAGTAAATTTACTTCTTGCTGCTAGTTTGGCTAGCCTACCCGATATCTCATTGCCCTTGATACCGCTGTGTCCAGGGATCTATAGCAGAGTAACTCGGTTTTCCTTCGCTAGCAGATTTAGTGCCTCAAAGCACCCCCATACTAATAGCGACGTGGTCGTTGTTCCATTCAAGGCCAATATAGCAGCCCTGCTATCTGAGCAGATAAGGATGTTTCTTTTGTTGTCATACTCCTTTGCCTTGTAGGCGCACTGGAGTATGGCCATAATCTTGGATTGTAGAACTGTGGTGTGGGACCCCAACTCGATTGTGAAGCCCATTCCATTCCTTCTACGATATAAACCGGCTCCTGCATTCTCCTCGTTCCTGGAGCCATCTGTAAACCAGTTGTCGCCATCACTGGGCAGGTGTGCGTCGCCGTTAACCCATTCCTCCTTCGTGGATAGGCTAACTCGATACTTCTTGTCGAAGAGGTAGCGAGTGGCCATTTTGTCCCTAGGCATGTTCAGGGTCGGCCACCTCTCGATGTCGACTGGGATCTTCACTGCTGTCGAGATCCTTCTGTCATTTACCAAATTTTGTCTCCAGGCTGCCTTGGCAGCCACGGCCTTGATGGTGAGATGGAGGGGCTCCAACCCTATTAGTGCCCCCAGTGCCATCATGGCTGACGACTTGGAGGCACCAGTAATGCCTCTCAAAAGCAGTCCCCTGCTCCTTTCCAGTCGAGACTTCACAGTGGACAGCCCGACCCTGCTCCACCAGACCACCGCCGCATAGGTTAGCCTGGGTCGCAAGATCGCTGTGTAGATCCACATGAGTGTCTCCGGCTTCAAGCCCCAGCTGTTCCCTATGGCTCTCCTATAGAGCCATAGAGTCGCTACTAGCTTCTTGCACTTGTTTTCCAGGTGCTTATTCCATAACAGCTTCTTACCCAGAATTACTCCTAGGCTCGTTCTTTGATTTCCAGTTGTTGTCCTCTAAGTTTCAGTGTACTCGTGGTTCCCCACTTATACCTTCTGGTGAAAAAAAACCGCGTCTGTCTTACTCGGATTGAATGATAGTCCAGTTTTCTTACACCATGAACCCACTATCATCAGTGCTTGCTGCACTACTCCGAAGAACGCATTCAGATGCTGGCCACGCGCGATAACTAGTATATCGTCCGCATAGCCTATGACGTGGTGACCCTGACTCGAGAGTAGATGAAGCAGTTCGACCACTGCTAGGCACCACAGCAAGGGCGATAAAACTCCTCCCTGCGGAAATCCCGAGTCAACGGTTCCACATAAAGTGGTATCACCCTTAGTCGTAGATAGATTCCTGTTGGCCAACATATGGCACGTCCATTCCACGACTACAGTAGGCACACCATGTGTGATCATGGCCGCCCTGATCACCTCTCCTGGGGTGTTGTTAAAGGCTCCTTCCATGTCCATAAAGGTTCCAATCGCGAGGCTTTTCTCCTCCAGTTGTCCTTCAATTAGGTTTACTGCTCCGCTTAGGGCTGTCTCCGACGAGTGACCAGCCCTATAGGCGTGTTGCTATAGCCCTATAGGCGTGTGAGGTATAACCGATCCTACCTGCTTTCGGAATAAAGACTACTCTCGTACCCCTCCATGCCGCCGGGACATGTCTCAGCGTCAGACCAGGCCTAGCAAGTCTCACTAGCGGCCCCATGATAGCCTCTCCAGCCCTCTGTAAGAGGACTGGATATATGCCATCTGGGCCAGGAGACTTGTAAGGGCTGAAGGACTTCAAGGCCCACCTGAACTTGGCAAGCCGCCGTTTCGGGCCCAGTTGGGCCGCAGGCGACTTTGGTTGCTTCTGAGGTGCCTTCCCCACTTCTCCAAACCTTGAGAAGCACGGGAAATGTGCCGTATTGCACCCCTGTATTCATCCCTCATCGTTGTGAATGAGGTTCATAGTTCTCTCGTTTTGCCATTACTGGCACGTCTGAAACTCTCTCTGGTTTCCCTGCGAAGCTCTTCGAGTTTCCCATTCCACCAGTGTGTCTCCCCAGCCTTTCGAACTCTTGTAGGTCGACAATTACTTTCATAAGTAGCTTTGATGGTTTCCGTGAAAGTGTTGGCTGCCATCTCCAGAGTATCCACGTTTCGAATTGACTTTCTCCCTAACTGAGTTACAGAACGTCGGGGTGTTCCCCGTGTTAAGAATATATAAATCAGTGGTGATTAGGTATTCCAGTAAGTCATTACCTCTTGAGTTGACGTCCGTGCTGCCCCACAAAGTATGGTGGGAATTAGCTTCGCATCCCAACAGTAGAGGAATACCCGTTACCTTGCAATATTCCACCAGTGTCCATATCTCTACTGTTGGGTTGGTTTCGCTGTCATACGGAAAGTAAGCCGATCCCAGAAGTAGCCTTCCTATTCCTTTGAGATCCATGGCTATCACCATCAGGTCACTCGAACATACTTCAAGCAGCGGGACAGCGTTTACTCCCTTCATCAGTATGCAGGCCCTTGGCTTGGCCGCCTTGGGGTCCCTGTAACAAAAAAGACCAGCCCCCCCCCCCCTAAACCCCTTATGATATCTCGAACTAACCAAGGTTCTTGGATCAGCGAGATACCTTTGTGCCTCGCAGCCATGCCCCTCTGCAAACCTGCAGAGGCGCCTTTGCTGTGATGCAAGTTAATCTGGGTAATGTTGAGATCAGGAGCAGTCATTTAGGTCTGCTCCCGATCTTCCTGTGTCTCAACAGGCTCCTCCTGTCCCTGGCCGTCAACCCTACAGTTGACCTGTTCAAAGAGATAGAAGGGCATGTTGTTGAGCCTCCTGCTGTGTCCTCTTCCTGAGGCCTATCGTGCCTGACGATTCGCCAGGACGTTGTCTTAAGTGAGGGGTTGAAACCCTCCAGCCGTTGGAGTTCCTCAGACGGGTCTTCCGGTTTCCCCGGGAACCACGCCGTAGCTCTCACCATCTTCCTCCTGCAGAAGGAGGTCACGAATCTTGGCCATTGATCTGGGGGGGACACTCTTTTGAGCGCCCTCCAGTTAGCCTCCCTGAAGAGCTCATACTGCTCCGTAGTGAGCATTGAGTACGGGCAATTGCCATCGACCACCACCATCGTTAGGGGGTTAGTCTTCTGAGCGGCCATCAGTCCAGCTCCCGACCACTCTCTGTTCGTCGGCTGCTGGGCCGTTTTGTGCCTCTTGAGAGTCTTAGCCACCCCCGGTGGAGTGTCCTCTGAGCCCCTACCTCTCTTCTGGGCCTCAGTGCTGGATTTCGCCACTGTAGCTGCCGACGTTCCGGCTCCCGCAGCTGCTCTGCTAGCCTGCTGCGCTTGCCTCTTCAGTCTCCTTTTCAGGGAACCGTTGAGTCGTTTCTTTTTTTTGGGGGACTGATTGGCCTCTCCCGTTACCATAGCCTCGTTCAGAGGGACCGTCAATCCCTCGGCTCCCGAGGGAGCTCGAGGCACAGCCGCCACATGAATTTGGCTTGCCGGAGAGACAGATGTAGAGGAAAGGGTTATGTTAGACCCTTTAAGGCCCAACCCCTCTCGCCCCTCCGCCAACTTCCTTCCTCCTTCCATCGTTTGTTGGTTTGGTTTTGCCTGATTCATGATGGTCCCACGAAAAGCTAGGGAAATAAAAGGTCCGCTTCTGCAGAGCCCCGCATGCAGGGATAAGACTATATACTCGGGATAGGTCGTCCGATGTCCCAGAGAGGCCGTTAGGACACCTTCGTAACCCCTAGGTGCCAAAGTGCCACAAGCACGATCACTCTACGCTC
>CAKNWU010080977.1:0-13796 GCA_932072015.1 Andricus quercustozae | reverse complement strand
AAGGAGTTTTTACTTTTGAATTTCAAATTGTCAAATTTCAATCGCTTTGAATTCAATGTTATTTAACTACAGAAGTTTTAAATGTTAAATTATTTAATTTTGAATGCTTTCAATTACAAATAATACAATTTCAATTTCTTTATTGAATTTTAAATAATCTTAATTAAAAAATTCTAGCCTCTTCTTTTATTCTACTATTCTACACTATTCTAGTCTTTCTATTTTATATATTCTAATTGAAATCATTCAATTTCGAGATTCTTTAATCAAAAATAAAATGGTTCAATTTTGAAAGCTTTGAATTCGAAATGATACAATTTCAACTCCTTCCTAATGAAATTGTACAATTTTGAAAAAATTATTAATTTCGACTGTTTCTCTCACTGTTTACTGATGTTATTCTTTATATTTCAATTTTTCAATTTCCCTTTTAATCTCGCTTAGTGTTTCATTTTACATGTTACAAATTGAAACAAATTTGACATTTTTAAACAGAAATTAAATTGACTCATTGTTTATTTTATTGTGCAACTTTGAATACTTTTAATTTGAATTTTTCTATTTGAACATTTAATTTGAATTGTTAAGTGAAAAAAAGAACATGGTAATTAGAAATTGTTCAGTTTTGAAACATCTATAAAGTTAAAATGGTTCAGTTTTTAATGTTTTAACATGTGAAAGTTTTCAAACTTGAAACTAAATCGATTTAATTTGAAAATTGTACAATTAAAAAATTGATCTATTCTTATCACATTTAAATTTAAAAAATTCCAATTTTCTATGCTATTAATTCGAAGTGGAAAATTATCAATAAACTAACAAATTTGTTCAGTTCATAATTTAAAATTGTACAATTTTAATTGAACTTAACTTAATTTCAACTGATCCAGTTTGAAATTCTTATGTTAGATGTCGAAAATCTGACAGTTTAAAATACTATCATTCGAAATTCAATTTTGAATGCTTAGCATTTTTTATTTATCGATTACGAATTATTAATTTAAAAATTATTTTATTTTAGCCGCACTAAATGGAAAGAAGATAGAAAATATTTTTTTAAACAAGAATTTGATCAAAATCTAAAAATATCGATCGACAAAGTTATCATTTTACTAAATAGAAATGATAAACGACATTCCCTTTTCGCTATCATATAGATTTTATTCCCACTCTGAAACATAGAATATTACATGTAGATACTAATTCCCTATATTTTTGGGATCAGAGGGATAGACTTCTTTATCTTTTTTGTCGGAAGAAGGAGAATCAAATAAAAGTAAACGGAAGCTTTAAATGAAAGATAAATTATAGTACGAACATTCTTGGAGATAACTTTTTATATCTTTTTTCCAGACATCGCAATCATCAGGGTGGTGCAAATTTTTTTTCTCAAATTTTTATGCATATCACTCAGAAATTTGTTCGAATCAAAAGAAAAAATGCGCTTTAAAATTAATTACATTTAGAGGTTCCGCAAGCCCCATGAAGTTTAACACGCATTTCCCATAAAAAATGACGTTTTTGTAAATTTTATTCAGAATCGTCTTTATTGGGTGAATCGAGGTGAAACTCAACAATTCTCTTCACAATTAGCTATAGAATACACATGAATAATTATTTTTTAAATATAACCACCATAAGTCTGTTTTATAGGGTCCCAAAAAACTCCATAAGTGAAATATTGGGTTATGCGAGTTTTTTGCGCTAATTAGAATTTTTTGCGGTTTTTGGAATAAAAATTGTTTCTAATACATATTATACTACTTTCAAATATTAATATTTTTTGTAATTTTTCTCCATTTCAAGTGAAAACGGAACAAGTGAAGGATCTTAGAAATTGTATTACTTTGATTAATTTCTCAAATTCAGTTTTCGATTCAAGAGGAAAACCAATGAATCTTCAAATCTTTTAAAGTAAAAAAGGAATTTCAATGAAATTTTCAGCTTTGTAACTTTTTCAAGAACCATTGTTTGAACACTATTAAACTGGAATAAACTAGATAATTTTTGCAATGGGAAGAACAAATTTGAAAATAATGTTCCTATTTAATTTTACTCTCAGAGGAGAACGTTTTACGATCTTCTCGGAATGATTCTAATTCAACATTAATCTTTATTACTGGAGGAGGTTGTAAAACCGAGTAATTTCTGTGCAAATACTCGTTCAGTTTTCTATGCAAACTAATTCTAAAGGTTTTATGAAGGCAGATTTAGATCTTGAACATTTTCTTTCTTAAATCTGAACAATAAGTTTAGAAAGATTTTTAAAGAATTATAATATAATATATAATTATATGTACAGAATATAAGAGCCTTTCTATTGGGAAAGTTTAAACGTTTGGCATTTCCTTCTCTTTGATAATTAATTGTGTGAACCCCTTGATAACCGTGCCAGAGTATCCTCAACCGCTGTGGTGCGGTGCACCAATCTGACCATCACACCTGAACTACCTCAAGCTCAACCAGCTTGACTGAAGTATTTTTAAAAAAACATTTTTAGTATACGCATTTTTTACGGATTATTGATTTCCTTATAAAATGTACTAAGGTGAATACTTTTAAAAATATATAAAAGACAAGCAGGAAATGCAAGCTCGCGCAGCGCGCGTTTACGTATCTGGATTTTTATTTCCTAATATTAAAAAATATAAACCATTTAAAAAATCCATTATTCATCAAATTTTTAAATATTAAATTTAAAAAATTGTTTAAACAATTTTATTGCTGCTGTTCTCGTGTTTTTTGTCTTGCGACTTTTTCTGTTACTTCTGTCCGAAATTGTTGAATTTCGAATTTAAATCTGATGATTTTTGTTTAAAATACCAATTACAGCCCTTATGAAAATATATGTCAGGAAAAAAATGTCAGGCCTGTCATTTTTTTCCTGTCATTTTTTCGCGACCACAGGAAAATGACAGGAAGAACGACAACCGAAAATGACTGGCCATAATTTATAATAATATCGTCGGAACATTATAAAGTATCGCCGACTTGCAGCTTTTTTATTTTAATTATATTATTTATTATTTGTAGATTTAATTTACAAAATTCCAAATTTAAGATGTAAAACAACTTATAAAACTAGCTTCAACACGAAGTTGTTCCCCTTGTTTTTCAAGTTATTAATTTTGCACTTTAGATTAAAATGATTGAATTTTTAAAATCATGGTGCACAATTTGAAAATTAAAAATTTTTAACAACTTAGTTTCAACATCCTAATTTGAGAATGATTTCGTTTTTAAGCAAAGTTTGGAATTGTTTATTTTTTAACGCTGTAAGTTCGAATTGAATAATTTTGAAAGTTTCCAATTAGAAAAAATATTTTCAAAATTTTCAAAATAATTAAACTTTAAAGGTTCACAATATTTAAAATTCTTAAACTTTGAATCGTGAAAATGAAAGTGATTTCCAAATTTCGTTTAAAAATGGAAGCATTCTTAGGTTGGGATCTTGAAATTAAGTAATTTTGATAACTGACGGATACTAATAATAAATAAACTTTCACATTGACATGGCAGAAAAAGTCGAGCGAAAACAAAGTGAATGAATAAATTCGAAGATTATTATTATTAATTTTTAATTTTAGTAATAGAAATAGAATTTGAATTAAAATTACAAATTGCTTCTAATACATACAGTATTACTTCCTAATGTTAATTAAATGTTTTTAATACATTTTTTTAACAATTTATTTTTTTATATCAATTTTCTCTTAGAATAGAGTGAGAAAGTCGCCTTTTTTCCGAATTTTTCAACTCTTTTTCAGCTTTTCAGTTAGAGCGAGGCAATAATCAATTAAAATTGCGTTTTTTAACAATATTTACCACATTTGTTTACTTATTAATTAGTATGAGGTAATAATTATTTAAAGTTAACAAACATAATAATTGTATATGCAATTTAAAATGCGTTTTTTTCTGAAATATTCAACTTTTTGTCCACCTTTCGCTTAGAGTGATTGATTTTTGCTTATAATAATATTCTCTTAGAGGACTTAGTAATGCTAGTAAGTTGCGCTTTTTTCTGAAATCTTCAGTTTTGCTTTAACTTTTTAGTTATGGACAAATAATAAATAAACAATAGAGGGAATAATTTTTTTAATAGTATTGTATTTTTTCAGAGAAAACAAAAAGGCTCTTAGTAACTTAATACTTCAAGGAAAATCTACAATCAATCTGATCCATACAGAAAATTTGAAAATTATTTCAATTATCTGTTTTATTTCAAAAAAATATATTCACAAAAAAGAAAGAGATTTTTTAAAAAGTCAATCTTCCTAACGTTTATTTATTATTTCTTCATACTAACTAAGAAGCCAAAGCAAAGTTAGAAATGTCAGAAAAAACGCAACTTTCTAGTAATTATCAAAGGAAAGATTGTTATAAACAACAATAATTTGTTTAAACAATTATGTTTGCTAAATGGCGTTAATTATAACCTCACTCTAAATGAAAAGTGGACAAAAAGTTGAAAATTTCGGAAATAACCGCAACTTTCTAGCATTATTCAAAGAGAACATTATTGAAAATAATAATAATTTTTTTTTAATTTATAGTTTTTTAAATTTAATTAAATATTAGAACGAATGGTTTAAACCATTGTTTCTGTTAAATTTCATTGATTATTGCCTCGCTCTAACTGAAAAGTTAAAAAAATTCGGAAAAAACTGCAACTTTCTAATTCTATTCTAAGAGAAAATTGCTATAAACAATAATGTATTGCTTAAACAATTTATTTAAAAATCTAATTATCAATAGAAAGTAATCATTTATGTATAAGAATCGAATTATATTACAAATTGTAATTAGCGCCAAAAACTCGCAAAAACCGTTTTTTCACTTACGGGTTTTTTTTTGGTACTGTATAAAACAGACTTATGGGGGTGATATTTTAAAAGTAATTTTTAATTCATATTCTGTGGGAAATTCTTATGGGAAATACGTGTTAAACTTCATGGGGCTCGCGGAACTGTTAAATATCATTTTTTTAATGCATTTATTTTTTTGTGGTTTCGAACAAATTTAGGAACAATATGCGTAAAAATTATTTAAAAAATTGAACTTTGAAATTTGAAATCAAATCAAAATCGAAACAAATCTAAATTTGTTACACTTTATGGGGCTTGAGGTACTTCTAAATATCATTTTTTAAATGCATTTATTTTGGTGTGCATTCGAACAAATTTGGGGGTGATATGTGTAAAAAATTCGAGACAAAAATTTGAACCACCCTCCTGCAGGTGACTAGAAATAAAAAAAAAGCGAGGCGCCTTTCTGCGAACCATTCTTCCTGTGTCAATGGGAAGCAGATAACTTCACTTTCGGTCTTCAGTGAGAAGCATTTTAAATTGAAATTATAGAAATGTTAAAAATTATAAATATATTATCAATAATTATTATATAATGTAGTGTCACGTGGCATTAAAAGTGATTTGACAGGATTTTTACTAAAACATGTGATTCCAGTCGAAAAACAAAAAATTACTGTCTTTTTCATCGTTCAAATTTGAAGAGTTTTAAGTAGTGTGCACCTTTAAAGTTTAATTTAGATTTGGACGCATGGCGCAACCTGATGCAACTAGTGCACTGAGACTGCGGCACTCATGCTGTTTGTCACGCTTGACTGAGCAGCGTCTCTCTCTCTCTCTCTCTCTCTCTCTCGGTCCTGTCAAGGATATCAATTCTAGGAATATCGTGAACCGGGGGTTCTTATATCGGGAGTTAAGTGTACAATTTTTGAAAATAATAAAGTATACGAAATAAATAATATTTTTCCGGGACTGTAGGTGGACTAGAAATAAAAAACCGAGGCCCTTTTCAGCGAATCATTCTTTCTGTGTCAATGGGAAGCAGATGACTGCACTTCAGGCCTTTAGTGAGAAGAAGCATGTAACAGGTGTAAACAAATGAGGTAGTGCTGAGCAGCTTTACCTGTCGCAACGAGAAGTACACTTGGCTTATCTGCAGCACAAAATCATGAAGTTCTTTATGTGCTGAATACTTGAATTCTAAAAATAGCTGCATGCACGAGTTGAAATTATTATTAATACACGTCCTTAGACCCCGGATTAGCTTTTAATCCTGGTCCTATAATCCTTAAAAGGGAATTTAGAATTGACAAAGAACAAATTGACAGAAAAATTCACTGGATAAGTTGGAAAACTAAGTTAGAAGTTTATATTTTATATACAGAAATAGGATTAAATCGTAGGAAATGATCAATATTTTTATTTACTTTATTTAAGATCTTTTTCACGATTTTTTTAATTTTAAAGTTTCATAATTCCACGGGACGACTGAAAAATCCCGAAAAATAAAATTTCCGAATAATAAAATTACTAAATTCCAAAATTCCCGAATAATAAAATTCCTGAATTGAAAACTTCCCCGATACTAAAATTCAGGAATTGAAAAATTCCCGAATTGGAAAATTCCCCAATAATAAGATTCTGGCATTGGAAAATTCCCGAATAATAAAATTTCCGCATATTTTATAATATTACCGAATTGGAAAATTCCTAAATAATGAAATTCCCCAATAATAAAATTCTGAAATTGGAAAATTCCCGAATAATAAAATTCCCGAACAGTTTATAATATTACCGAATTGGAAAATTCCAGAATAATAAAATTCCTGACAGTTTATAATATTACCAAATTTGAAATTTCCCGAATAATAAAATTTCCCAATTTAAACAATTGAAATTTTTGTTATAAATATTATTTATTGATTAAAAATACAATAATAAAATATTTTCATAACAAAAATACTTTTAAAGTTTAAAGTTTCCAAAATTATTATATATTTAATAACAAAAATTGTAATTGTTTAAATTCGGGAATATTATAATTCAGGAATTTTCTGGTTTGGATATTTTATAATTCGGCAATTTTCTGTCGGGAATTTTCAAATTCGGTAATATTACAAACTTTAATACGAACGTATGTTCTATTATTTCGGTCTTACGATCAAATTATATAAAAAATACTAGGATTATTCCGAGTCAGCACTTTAAGCATAAAAAGTTACATTCTTGTAACGTTTCGACCTCAATCTGTCCGTCATCCTGAGGCAAATTATACTTAATAAAAATGTTATAAAATTACTAGTACTTTTTTGTATATGAGCTGGAATTAGAGATTCTTTTCTACATCTAATGAGAAAGGTACGTTGTTCTCTCAGGTGGACTAAATTCCGTTTGAGTGTTGATGCAATCTCCGATGTCACGACGTGCATGTAGTTGGATCGTATCTTATACGTATAAAATCCAAGTATCCCATTATCCCAAAACGTTATGGATCAATTTTTGATATTACAAACTATCGGGAATGTTATTTTTCGGGAATTTTCCAATTCGGTAATATTATAAACTGTTCGGGAATTTTATTATTAAGGAACTTTCTAATTCGTGAATTTCATTATACGAGAATTTTATAAATATGGTATTTTATTATTCGGGAATTTTATTAGGAAATTTCATTACTGGAGAATTTTCCAATTCGGGAATTTTACAGTGCCAAGAATTTTATTTTTCGGGATTTTTCAGTCGTCCTAGTCTAGTTTGACTTGCATTTCAATAAAGTACTTTTTTTATCGTTAATAAGAGGGCCGCAGGTCAGGAAAAAAGCTGGAAATGAAGGAAAATACTGGGAATTTAGCTGGTCAGAGAAAAGTCAGAGATTTTGAACAAAAATGCAAAAGTCAGGGAACTTCTGTAAGAAGCACTTCAAGTAACTGGCAGGGCTTCCACACAATCACTTTCAGTCATTTTTTTCTCAAGTCACTTTTTAAAGGTAAAGTCACTTTTTAAAATGAAAAGATCAATTTAGTCAATTTTGTTTCGATAAACTAACTCATAGGTTGACCGCTATTGAATTCAGGTTTATACCTATTTCTGAATTTTCTTTAGTTCTTTTGAAATCTTATAGCGTATTTTAAAAGATTCTGAGAAAATCTTAATAGATTTAAATAATTAGAATTGATTTCTCAAAACAAAAATTTACGGTATTTTTAAAATTCCATGTAATTTTCAAGAGCTTTGAAAAGTTTCAAAGGATTTCAAAAGATTACAAAGGGTTTGAAATATTTTATGGTAATTTAAAAATATTCCAAGGGATCTCATAAAATTTTTGAAGATTTCAGGAAATATAAGATTTTATGTAATTTCACCGGTTTTATAATATTTTAATACATTCCAAGGAATTTATTCACAAGAATAATTGAGGAACTTCTTATGATTTCAAAGCTTTTCAAATATTTCACGGTATTTCCGAAGATTTCAAAGAATTTCAAAGATTTTATGATATTTTAAAATATCCCAAAGAATTATCAATTGATTTCAATAAATTAAAGGGATTTCAAGACATTGAAAAAAAAATCAAGGAATTTTTAAGAGCTCGAAAAAATGTATAGGGCTTTCAAATGATTTGAAAGGTTTTGAAATATCTTAGGGTATTTGTAATACGTTTTACAAATTTAAAGTGATTCAAACGGATCGTACAAATTTCCGGGTATCTTTGAAAATTCCAATGAATTTTCGAGAGCTTCAGAAATTTTCAAGGTATTTCAAAATATGTTAACAAATTTGAAATGCTTAGGGTATTTTAAAAGATTCCAAGGAATGTTATATTGATTCCAATAGTTTGATGGGATTTCAATGGATTTTTAAGATTTCAGGGTATTTTTGAAAATTCCAAAAGATTTAAAAGATTTTAGGGTATTTTTGAAAATTCCGAGGAATTTTCAAGAGCTTTAAAAAATTTTAAGGGATTTCAAAAGATTTCAAAGGATTTGAAATATTTTAAGGTATTTTTGAAAATTCCAAGGAATCTTAAAGACCTTTAATAAATTTCAAAGGATTTCAAAAGATTTCAAAGGATTGGAAATATTTTAAGGTATTTTTGAAAAATTCCAAGAAATTTTCCAGAGCTTTAAATTTTGTAAAGGGATTTCAAAAGATTTAAAAGAATTTGAAATATCCTAGAGTATTTCAAGAAATTCCAAGGAATTTTTGATTGATTCCAATTATTTGAACGGATTCTAAAGGATTTTAAAGATTGTAACGTAATTTTACAAATTCCAAGGAGTTTTCAAGAGATTTCAAAAAAATTGAAACATAACAGGTAATTTTCAAGAGTTTTAACAAATTGCAAGGGATTTCAAAAAAATGTTAAGGATTTGAAAAATTTTAAGATATTTAAAAATATCCCAATGAATTTTAAATTGATTACAATAATTGGGAGGGATGCCAAGGGATTTTAAAGATTTTATGGTATTTTTAAAATTCCAAGGAATAAGAGATTTAAAATATGTTAAAAGGATTTCAAAAAAATGTTAAGGATTTGAAAAATTTTAATATATTTAAAAATATCCCAAGGAATTTTAGATTGATTCCAATTATTGGGAGGGATTCCAAGGGATTTTAAAGATTTTATGGTATTTTAAAAATTCCAAGGAATAAGAGATTTAAAATATGTTAAAATGATTTCAAAATATTTTAAAGCATTTGAGATATCTTCGGGTATTTTTAATAGATTTAAATAATTTACAGTGATTTCAAAGGATTTAAAATATTTCAGGCTATTTTAAAACATTCCAATGTATTTTAAAGATAATAAAAAAATTCTAAGGTATTTCTAAGGATTTTAATGACTTCAAGGGATTTGAAAAAATGTTCTTGCAGCTGTACAGAATTTCTTAGAATTTCGAATGATATGGAACGATTTGACACGACCTAGAAGATTTTAAGATATTGTGAACGATTTCAAGGGATTTTATCAGATTTCCAAATATTTTAATGATTTTATGGGATTTTAAGAGCTTTTAAGGTGTTTTAATAAATTTTTCGGGATTTCATGGGATTTTATAATATTTTTGATGGGTTTCAAAGAATTTGTTCACAGGAAGTGAGGGATTTCGCAGGCTTTCAAAGATTTGAAAAGGATTGAAAATATTTTTTGCAATTCATTTAAATTAATTTTTAAAATGAAGTTCTGTGGTCACCCTGTTAAAGTTTGATTTATTATATATTTTATGCATCAAATTGAACTCATACAAATTTCAAATTGAAACGATCCGAAAATAGAAAAATTACAGAGAGTTTCAACGTAGAAGCCTTAAAATTTCCGCCAAAGTTGACATTTTTTTTCTTCAGGTCTAAAAAAGTCAAAAAGTTAATTTGACTGATTCAGAATCAAGTATTTTATAATTTTAAAATCCTTATGCATTACATTACACCAATAACAATTTAAGCTTCTCTATTTTCTAGACTTTTCAAGATGAATATTATTAAATTTATAAATTTTTTTGTTTAATATTTGGATTTGAATGCTCTTAACTTTTGGATCGAAATAATTAAAATAAAAAATGGACTAAATTCGAAAAATTTCCATTTCGGGGTGTATTTTAAATTTCGGAATTAGATCAATTTGAACGCCTGGAATACAAATCTATTATTTTATTGTTGCATCGCTGCATTCAATGCATTCTTGAAACTTTTTAAAATTGTCCTTACTCGACAGTATGTAATCCGGTACTCCTCCTATAATTTCCAATTTCCGCTTATAATCCTCTCTTCACTAAATGAAAATATAATTAATTCTCTACGCTGGAACTTTCAAATGAGAGAGATATTTATAAATTTTTCAGTTTTCCAGTAAAAGGGATAAATTTAAAATAAAGGCTTTGCATTTTAATATTTCACTGCACTTTTTAGCATTCAGAACAAAGAGAAAAAGTCTTCAAAAATAATTTTATTCCATAGTTTCTGAAAATAGAAAATAATTTTACATTTTATTCACGAAAACCCTCTTATTCGTGAAATTAAATTAAAACCATCTATTTCCGGAAAATGTAAATTCAGTTTTTTGACAAAATTAGAATGATTATCAAATCAGAGATTATAAAATTTGTTTTAATGGTGATTGAAGATACGGAAATACGATGGATCAACAAGTGGTTATAAATACTTAAATATAATTGATCCGGAATTCTTTATGAATATGCAAGCAGGATACTTTAAAAATATTTGAGTTTAAATAATTGCAATTAATTAATTAATCGAGGGTTATATTTTTGAAATTGAAAAGCAAAGGAGTCTTTTTTTTAAATTTATTTTATGAGTCTTGATATAAAGACGTATTTAAAGTTTTAAAGTTAATTAGAAGAGGTTTTCCCTTTTTTAAATCAGTTTATTATTATTTTATTTATTATTTCATTATTATTATTTATATAAATAAATTCCCAGATTATACTGTAGAGTATTTTATGAGATACAAATTAATAATTTCTGAATGAAATTCAAATTCGGAAATGTGTATTTAATTTAAAAAAGGTCAAATTTAAAGTTTTTGAATTTGGAAATAAACTGAGAGTGAGACTTTCAAAAATATATCATAAATATCCTTAAATAAAAAAAAATCAAGAACTAAAGAAATGTAAAAAGATTTTAAAATCTTTTATCAATTTTCGTCTTTCCTCCCCTAGGGAAGATATGATCAGCCGAAATTAATTGAAATAATCTAATGGGAATTTAATTTGAGCTTAACCGAATTTCCCCTTGACAGTCTAATTTATGTGTCAGGCGACCCGGAAAAAAAGTGAGACGTCCCAGGGACGTCTGTGCACGATCAGTGCATATATACAGCAGCGCCAAATTACAATTTCAAGTCACGCAATTTTAATACTCACACGTGATATAAAAATAAATACCAAGAAAAAAAATCACAGATTTGTTTATACAAATTACAATTTTCTTAAGAAAAATTATCACCTCTCTTAGTACAAGAATTAATTTCTAAACCAAATCAACTTTGAATTCTAAATTAAATTCTAGAATATATTTTAAACACTAAAACTCGATTTTTTATTTTCAGATTTGTGGAAAATTCTTGGTGTGTCCATTTTGAAAAACTGTGAAAAGGGGGCACTTTTTATCATTTATAATTTAAGATTTGGATCTAAGGGGTAGTTAAAAAATGCAACCAACTCACTGACATTTTTTCGACTCTTTCAATTTTCCCTTGGAGAATTGTAGCTTGTAATTGAAAATGATAAAAACTGCAAATTTCCACTCACTTTTTCGTTTTGAATTCACCGAAACATCGCGTTGGTGGTGAGTTCCGAGCTCGGAATTTCAACCCTCAATTTTTCAGGGGCGGTACGTCCTTTGACTTCCTGAGAGAATTAAGAATCGAGGGAAAAATCGGAACTGTGGTAAGTGGTTTCCTGGCGAGATTCACCGTGGACGGCAAAGAACGCGACTGCGTGGTTTTCGTGCTTTCTTAACCCGCCTGGCGAAAGCAATATATAGACTGCTGTGCAGGCTCGAGGGTGAAAAACAGGGGCGGAATTATTAAGGGGTGCAGCCCTTGCGATATTAAAAATTTTTTAAATAATTTTCCATGACATTTTTGTCTTAAAATTGAAGACAGAAAAAAACAGTATAAACAATTAGGGTTTTCAAAATTTTGCAGAATTTAAATTAGGATCTTTTAAAATACTAGCAGCATTTGAGGGGCAAAATATTTTGGAATTTAAACTAAATAATTCGATTTTTTAAGTTTATCTATTTATTTGTTTTTATGGTTACATAAATATAATTTTCCTAAGAAAATTCAGATATGCCAAATAAAAATTTCAACAAAAAAGTTAATCTCTAACCAAATAGTGGAATTTTCGAACAGAAAAGATGAATTCTCAACGAAAAAGGTATTGGTTGATTATTCAATCAAAAAATATTTTTATTTTAAATAAAAAACAGGTGAATTCATCCACAAAAGACACATTTTTAACACAATAGTTGAATCCTCAACACAAAAAAAAAACTAATTTTAAACCAGTTGTATTGTTAACAAAAAAAATATGAATTTTCAACATAAAATATAACAGTTCATATTTGAATCCAATAAGGTTTTAATTTAAAAAAAAGAACCAGTTGAATTCATAGAAAAATGTCAGCAAAAGAGTTGAATCCTCAACCAAAAAGAAGAATTTTCAACCAAGAAGATTAATTTCCTGCAAAAAAAAATAAATTTGTAACAAAATGGTTACATTTTCAACCAAAGAGATGAATTTTGAATGAAACTTATGAATCTTCAATCAAAAAAGTGAATTTTTAACAAAGCAATTTAACTTTTAATCAAGTAATGGAATTTTCAACTAAAAAAGATGAATTCACAATGAAAAGTATAATAGTTGATAAATAAACTAAACAATATTTTTAATTTTTAGTTACAAAGATTTGAATTTATCCCAAAATGAAGAATTTTTAACAAAATAGTTGAAACTTCAGACAAAAAAGATTTTAATTTTAAACCAAACATTTGAAATTAAAAAAAAGATAAAACTTCTACCGAAAGAGATGATTTTTCAAACCAAAAATACGAATCTTCAACAAACTTGTTTATTTGCAACCAAAAAAGATTTTTCACTCCAGAGGAACAACAAATTTAGACAATTTATAATTTCAAGCAAAAAATAAAAAAAATTCGAATGACTATTTATTTTTTATTTCCTTAACTTATTTGATTTCAGGTTATATAACATGTATACTTTTCCTAGGTTTCTCGAGAAAATTCAAAAAGATTTTTAAACTTTGCAGGTATGTCGAAAAAGTATCTAGAGAATTTCCAAGAAATTTTATTTTTTATTATAGAGGATTTTACAAAATTTCAGGAAAAAGTTGAGTAGTTTAAAAGATATTCAAGACTTTTTTATGTTTTAAAAAATTTATAATATCTTAAAAAATTGAAAAATCCCTCAATATCTTTTTAACTGACTGGAATTATTCCTTCTT
>CAKNWU010080971.1:0-10541 GCA_932072015.1 Andricus quercustozae | reverse complement strand
GGTGGAGAAGTGAGATTCAAGAGAGTAGCTAATTATTTTCTTCTGTCTACCAGTGAAGATAATGAAATAATAGTCTGCCTGAATAATAGTCATTCATGACTGCGTTGAAACACATGCGCAGGAGAGCCCGTTACGCTTGAGCTATCAGCATCTACGTACCAACTTTTTAATATAGGATCAACATGGAGTTCGGACTAGATAAATGCAGAACAGTTCATTTAACCAGAGGAAAATTAGGGACCGCAGAGCTAGGGAAAGATTTCGAGAATGACATCCAGGCAATGGCAGAGGGAGAGTCATATAAATACCTGGGTATTCTCGAATCTAAGGGTATTCAGCATACGATAGTCAAGAAAAGCCTAACGACTGCCTTCACTACAAGACTCAGGTTGGTTCTGAAGAGTTCTCTTAACTCGGCAAACAAAATCAGGGCAATCAACACCTATGCCATCCCTGTCCTCACGTACACTTTTCGGCTCATCAAATTGTCTAACACTGACCTTGAAAGATTAAACAGAACCGTCTGCGTAGAAATGACTAAGCACCGAATGCACCACAGTAATTCGGCGATTGAAACGGTTATTATTATTATTATTATTATTTTTAAACTTGTTATGGGGTGAACCCGGTTTTTCATCATAGCCACGGACTAAGTCAAGTGACTGATGAGATGAGGACGTTATAAGGTAATTTAATACGATATCAGAAATGTGTTGCGATGATGTTGAAGGTACAAAATTAGGAGCATGGTGTAGGTTGGAGTTCGTCTTTTACCGCTGTTATCCTCACACAGCAGCCGAGAGCGCTGGAGGTGACAGCAGTCGCCTCTCGATGCTTTCTTAGATCTACCATCTGCCACTCTACTGGCTTTTAGTCGCTTGCTTCCTGATGGTAAATGTTCAAGATGTTCAGTGCATCTTCCGTGCACATTGCCTGTAGCCGAGAGCACAATAGGATGAATAGCTGCATGTTTCACATTCCTCCAGATTGTCTTTACTTCATGCCTTAGCTCGCCATACTTATGGTTCTTGGTTGTATAGGTTGCCTGCAAATTACGGTTATGTGGACAAGCAATATCGATAATATAGACTCTTCCACCTTTTTTTCTCGCATCACGATGTCCGGTCGATTTGCTCGGATGTAATGATCGGTCTAGATTATAACATCCCAATATAACATATAATCATCGTTTTCTAAAATGAGCATTGGAATTTATCTATCGAAAGGCATCCATTCTGTTAAGAGTCCTAGGTTTAGGGCAAGTTGCTGATGTATAATGCGTTTGGGGTGCTGGCCGTGGATGACTTTCTGTCTCCTATGCGTTTCTAATTCCTCTATGGTTTCTGCCCTGAAATTCAAGGTCTCTTCTGAGGACAAATTCAAGGGCGTGTAGTCAAGATTCGATTTACACATGGCGTTGTAAAGCGCAACATCCCGCTTGCTCTTAAAATATTCTCGCAACTGTATAACTTGTGACTTACGCAGTTTCTAGACATCTAAAACGCCCAGACCCCCTCTAAGTCGTGGTAGAACTACCCTTTCAATCGCCGAATTACTGTGGTGCATTCGGTTTCTTCATTTCTACGCGGATGGTTCTGTTTAATCGTTCGAGGTCGGTGTTCGACCATTTAATCAGCGAGTGCGTGAGGACAGGGATGGCATAGGTGTTGATGGCCCTGACCTTGTTTGCCGAGTTCAGAGTTAAGAGAGTTAAGAGGCAGTCGTTAGGCTTTTCTTAACTGAGCCATTGCCTCGATGTCATTCTCGAAATCGTTCTCTAGCTTTGGGACCCCAATTCTCCTCTGCATAAATGCACTGTTCTGCATTTATATAGTCCAAACTCCATGTAGATATAATTGGAAAACGTTTTGTGACATAGATCACTTGCTGCAGTTTGTGGTCTGAATAGGCGTATAGCTTCAGGTCATTCATGTATAGAAGCTGGCTCACTTGATGACCATCCTCGTTATCATGCATTCGAAACCCATGAGACGTACTGTTTTGCTCAATGGGTTTAACGCTAAACAGAAACACAGTGCACTAAAGGAGTCTCTCTGAAATATACCGTCGTAATGCGAATTAATATAGTTATCCTTGGTTGTCCATGATCAAAATACTTGATTCTTGTACCCCACAGCATCATTGCATGACTTCGAAAGTCGATTATGCGTAGTCAATGTATGCCATGTGCAAGTTTCTTTGATGTTTCGGAGCTTGTGTCATGGCAACAGCATCTGTGGTGACTAGATCTTTACTGCCCCGCGAGTTTTTACAACATCCTTTTTGTTTTTCTGTTAGGATGTCATTCTCGTCGCAATGAGAATGTACCTTATCTGCAATGATGGCTGTAATACATTTATAAATTGTTGGAAGTTAGTCTATCGGTCTAAATTCAGATGATTTTTGAGCGTCTGTTTTTTAAGCAACATATGCGTAGTACACTTGAACATAAAGCCTGGCATCAGATCTGGGTGTTCGATGATCTTCTGAAAACACTTTCCCAACGCAGGATGCACACTTGTCAGGTACTTGTACCAGAAGGTGTGCACCATACCCGGACCTGGAGCTATCCAGTTACTTGCCCTTTTTAAAACAGTCGAAACATCTGAATTTGTGATGTTAGTCACCTCCATTTCAGGATTATTGCTCGCTCTTGCTTTCTATAGTTGGAATCACGCAGCGTCTCAATTGCTTCTGTTCGTTTTTCCCCAAACACCCGACCAGTAGTTAGTAATGACTTACAATATAGGGACGTCTGTGTCTTACTGGTCATTTTGCTTTACACTCAGTTCACGATAGAACCTTCTTTCATCTGCCTGAAAGGTTCGGTTTTGTTGCCTTCTTGCACTACTATTCTTGTACCGTTGCAGTCTAGCAGTAAGAACATCAAGTTTCTGCCGCTGGGAGTCTATAATCTCATCCAATATTGCTGATGTCAATGTTTCGATATACCGCGGGTGGATGATTTTAGTAACATGGTGTATCAGTTTTTTGGTTCTATTTCCTTTCATATATTGAGTCAATCGACATAATTTGCACATTACTTTGCTCAAATCCATATCCAACCTGATCTTCCTTGGTGGATCTCGATCACTTCCTTGGGTAAAGATCGCATTTGTAGGCCTAGTTCTGCGTCCCAGCGTTCTAACGATTGATACAGTTGCACAGTACACAAGAGTTTGCACCTCTAACGCATTTAGTGTTGCGTTCATATTCATAGGTAAATCCTTGCTGTTCATGTGTCCTATTAGTGCACGCAGATGCTTTGTAATGTTCATCTTGGACAGAGAGTGCCTTTGTGTTGGTTCTACATGTCTGAACTCTAGTAAAACATGGCCAAAATTACTATCAAGGTGCTGTAGTTTTTCTGGAATTTCGCTGTTTGCATCAACGTTATTTATGTCCGGATGTGGTTTTAGTGGATATAGTACTTCATGTTCATTATACCTAGCACATATGCCTTCAGCTTCATCATTTCTTCATTTTCCATATCTTCCAAAGGGATTTCATCAATGGGAAGCTGCTGTTCCACTTACATTTTGACGGCAGCTATTTCAACAGCCGAATGCAATCTGTTTACAGATATTGAGCGTTTCTGGCCTGCTAGATTCTGCGCATTTTTTTCTTGGCTAGCTCTGGGTATTTAAGTAAGAAGACTCGTTGGTGTTCTCTCCTCATACCTTTACCACTTTTCTCTGCCAAAAAATAATGGCGCATAACGTCTCTGTTCATGTGGTATGTCCATTTTAGTTGCCTTCTTGGTTGCTGAACCTCTGCTGTTCAGGAAGAACATCAATTGCCGCTGCTTGAGCATGTGACGCGTCTTCCTCAAACTGCTGTTCATTGCCGTCGTTTAATCACGCTGCGAGTTCACATGAGAAAATTGACGAAAGGACTTGTACAAGGCCGTAAAGGGGGGTGGGGTAGATTTTTAGATTATTCTATAATTCCTGTGTTGTTTATTTAAATAACAGATTTGGTTTGTATCACTGCTGCGACCCAGGTTGCTGATCAATCTCTCTAGCAAGCACCCCAGTCGAAGATCTTCATAAAGTCGTTATGTAAAACTCTCCACTGACGCTCTTCATTATGCATTTTTTTTTAATTATTTGTCGACACACGTATCTGTCCTGGCATAGCTCTTCAGCTTCCTTGACGTTTATGTATTTCCTTGCCTCTGTATATACTTGTTTCGTTAATCGTTTATAAAGATTATCTCAACATACCCAAACTATCTCAACAAATCTTTCACACTTGTCAAACAGTGTCTCCTCTACACCACATTCTTTGAAGATTCTCTTCTTACTAATTTTGTCCATTAGCGTTTTACCGCACACAATGCGCAGATATTGCATGACAACCGCGTTAATTTTACTCTTATCCTTTTCTTGATACGAGGTATGTTCCGAAAGTATCCGACCTGCGTGCATAACTCCGCGCTGGATTCTTCGTTATCCGGCTCGTGGCATCCTTCGAAGTAATCCCCATTCGACTGAATAACACGCTCCCATTGGTGCTTCCACATCCTGAAGCAGTTCTGGATGTCAGTTTGTAGAATGGCCTTCAGTGTACTCGTGGCGTTCGTTTTAATCGTATCTGTATCGCTGAACCGGTACCCTTTGAACGGAATTTTCAATCTTGGGAACAATCAAAATTCGCAGGGGCTGCGTTGAAACTTTACAGAGGCTAGCAAAGTTGTGAAATCTTGTGCTTTGGCAAAAATTGTTGCACAAGGTAAGATGAATGCGCTGGCGCATTATCGTGGTGAAGAAGCCAGTCTCCGCTTGCCCAAAAATGCAGACGTTTTCTTTTCACTGCGTCACGCAATTTTTTCAGAACTTCTGGGTAAAACTCTTTCTTTACCGCCTGACCTTTAAGAGCGTATTCATGGTGCTGAAAAATGGTATAGTATCTCATTTATAGTCATTAAAAGGCACAATTTACAGCATTACTAACCGTAAAAATTAAAAACTTTCATTCCTTTAAAAAAAATTAAGAGTCATATATTCAGAGCAATGGATTAGATATCTTCAAAATTGAAAAGTTCGATGTGAAATCTACGAAGCAGTAATAACGTTTTAAATTTTGAACACAATAAAATGTTGGAATGAAACATTGAAAATTGCTAATTTAATACTGATACATATTTGAAATTTCACTATACAATCATTTTTAAAATAGTTATTGTTCGGGAAAGGAGGCATCGGCAAAAATGTATTTAATTTCACTTTCAAGAATTACAATATTATTATTGATGTTATGGTTGAAGAGAGAAATTATTGTTTTTCTTGAAGAAAAGTTGAAACATTCACAAATTATTTATGGAAGACCTTTTTTTTACGGAACTTCTTTCTTATCGTTTCTTACCAAATTTAAAAAAATGATGAAGTTTTATTCAAAGAACTACTCTATACACAGTGAAAAAGTCTTTATTTTAATAACAAAATTCCTATAAATTGAAACAAAACGCAAAAACCCCAAGAGCCAAAAACAAGCAAATTTGGAGAAGCACACATGCAAATACTCTTTATTTCTAGCTCCTTTAAACTTTACACAACAAATGTTTACAGAATTAAATACGTGTGTGTTTTTACCATCCCATTGTGAAAAAAATTAAAAAAAAAGAAAATATCCCCTAAAAAATCACAGGTTCTGCTTTAGTAAATTTTTGGTCTGAATTTTAATAAAATATTAATATTAATTACCAAATTTTTAATTGTTACTAAAGTTTTTTCTTTTGTCTTGATTTACAGGAATGCTGGATGCTTACAGAAAAATATACAGATCAGAAGGTATAGCTGGTCTTTATCGAGGATTTTGGATAAGCTCAATTCAAATAGTGTCTGGAGTATTTTATGCAACGACTTACGAGGGTGTTCGTCATTTGCTTGGACAAAATGCAGTAACATCCAACCTGGACTCCCGCTTCAAGGCGTTAATTGGAGGAGGTGCTGCAAGTCTCGTAGGCCATTCTATAGTTATACCATTTGATGTTCTTAGTCAACATTTAATGGTATTGGGTGTGAATGTTAAGCATGGCAGGCTAGTCGTCGATAAGGTGAGCAATTTGAACAGTGTAAGTAATCAGATTTTGATGATACTTCTCAGATAGCAATATGTCCGCACAGTAACAGCACAGTGTCTGCAGGCACACCTTCAGGTCCTAAGGCAAGAACATCAGACAGATGCGGGTATAAAGTGCTGGCACTCAGCTGGTAGCATGTCGTACCATAAAATCGGCAGAGTGCCTACATTGTGCACTCATTAATTTAAAAAGTAATGGAAAGCGGGTGGGTGAAGAGAGAAGCTTAATATTTCGCTTCAATCGAACCAAAAATATGAATGAAATATTTATTGTAAGACTGCAGTGTACAACTGTACATGTTGCCTCACATAGAATGTAGGATGGGCAGCGTAAAAAATAAAATAGGCTCACATTTCTAATATATCAAAAAGAGTAGTTACATATCTTATTTTATTTTTTATCGCGATTCTACATGCTAATTATTGTGAGCTGCAATTTGGGCCATCCCTGAACCAAATAACACTCAAAGAAAAGCTTAAAAAATATATATGTATAATAGCAAATTTTATTTTTAATCGAAATTCGACATATAAAGAGCTTCAATTTGAACCGCATCAGAAGAAAAGCAGAATAAATGACAAACATCCAGTATATCTTCAAGTTTTAGTTTGCACATAATTTAATTGCTAACAGATTTAGGATGGATAACTTGTCAATTGTTAAATATTTATGACGCCGTACAACAAAACAGACCTTAAGTAGGCTAGCTAAATTTTACAGTACAAGCATTTATAATTCAGCCCGCATCACTACCGCAAGTGAAAGGTGCGCTGTTTCACTGCATATAGTGACTCAGGTTTTTAAGATAGATTAATTATGACTTTTCCAAGAGAAAGAGCAGTTCAAAAACGATCAAGTATTCTTTATAGCTTTGAACTGCTGTTTCTCGTTGAAAAACTCAAAAAAATTATTTTCCTACTTAAGATCCCTTTTCTCATGCGGCGTCACATATTCAGAATGTCTTCAGATTTCACATTATAATTTACGTAATTTTCTTCCATCAGCCAACTGGCCTAAGCTCATTCATTTTCGACTGCGATTGCGCGACTTGTTGTTCGTCGCGATTAATTTAACTACCATTTTTTTAACATTAAATCATCAATGTAACTAATAGTGATTTTATCCCAGTGCAATATAGTTATTATATTTTAGTAACGTGATGTGTTATCATTCTACCACCTTTGAATCCTATACCTCTGACTTTCTCACGAGGTGTTCTCCAGCACCTAAAATAATTCTTATCCTTGTTTTATAATTTATAATTAATAAATAAACAAAATTGGTCGTTCGAGCCGGATCAAATATACTTAATAAAATTTAATCGCGACAGTTTATATTGGATTACAGTGATCACCTGTTCGGTCTCTCTTTTCACAAGCTTACAGTGGCTTATTCACATAGAAACAATCAATGCTATCTCACTCTTGGAGAATAGTAGAGTATTTTTGAGTCGAGATAGATAGCATCCTAATTCCTAAAAATGAAAAACAAGCATCTGACTGTGAACTTGAATAATCATATAGTTAAGCGATTTCGAGGCGCATGAATATACCTCAAACTCCATATTACCTAAGTTTCATTTGACCGAAAATCAAGTTGCCGAAAAATCATTTATTATAATTTTTATTTTGTCGAATTGTCAACTCACATAACCTCTATTTGTCATAACTACCAATTATCATAATTTCTATTATACCGAATTCTCATTTGACTTAATGTTCGTATTTTCGAATTTTTATTCACCATAACATTTATTTATCCTAATTTTAATTTAATCTAATTTCTGTTTTTCGGAATTTGTATGTCACATAAATGTCATTTTTCCTCATTTCCACATAACATCATATTCATTTGGACGAATTTCTATTTGTCATATTTTACATTTATCCGAATTATTATTTGTCATAAAATTCATTTTCCCTAATTTCCATGTATCCTAATGTCTAGGTAACCGAACTGGCATGCACCACGATTTCCATGTCACAGAAATTTAATTTGTCCTACCAGACTTCCGTTCAGTTTCGAATTAGTTGCAGAACTGCCTAGATGAAGTAATTTAAACAATCCATAGTTTAATTTTTATTTGATCTTATCATGTACGAAATATTACCTGATATTATGTATCAGCAACAAGGGATGAAATGGGTTGTGGATGATCTATAAATAAGTAATATTATTCTTTAATTACATTTGTGAATAATTCATTAGAAACTAATTAGAAAAGGTATTATTTTTAAAAATGCTCATTTTTTGAACTTGATATAATTTTAGTACTGAAGGTGCAACTTGCAATTCGTATTTAATCCTAATGTTATAGGGCGTATTTTATTCCTTGAGAAATTCTCTAGAAATCTCATTGGTACATTTTTATTAAACAAATTTTATTTAAGAAAAGAATTTTTTATAAAATGAACAATTTTATAAGCCCTAAATAAAGCTTAACAAAAAAACATACCGAAGAGACTTGTAGAGAATGTCGCAAGGAATAAATTAAGTCCTACAACATTAGAATTAAATAAGAATTGCAACTTTTATCTACAAAGGAAAAAAAACACAAAAACTGTAAATAACTAATATTAAACATATTCTCTTCCAAAATTAGTTAAGATTAACAAATTAAAATATCTCCTCGATTTTTTACATTATTTTTTATACTGCTCATTTTACCCGAACGTGAAATGTAATTGTAAATTACCGTTTTACCTTTTTTAATTGGTTTCCAATAAATTCTTCACAAACGTAGTTAAAGAATAATGTTACCTACAACCCATTTTCTCCCTTCTTTCTGATACATAATATCAGGTAATATTGCGTACATGATAATATCAAATAAAAATTAAACTATATGCATTGTTAAAAAAGGTTTTTGTAATTCAGTTTGCACTTACCTTCTCGTATTCTTCATATAGGCAGTTCTGCATCAATTTTTCGCGAATGTTTACGAATTAGTGTTTAGGACATGTTACCGACCGAACACATGAGCCGCATTTTGATTATGCATTTCCAAACAAAGACCTCATTTGAATTTCGCGCCTAATGTATTTGGCATCGTAGGAATTGTTTCACAGAGTCATCTTCACCTGACTTACTGGCCAGACTAAATACATCTAGATGGGAAACACTTACTTCGAAACTGAACGGAAGTCTGGCAGGACAAATGAAATTTCTTTGACATGGAAATTATGGCGCATCCCAGTTGGGATACCTAGACATTAGGATAAATGAAAATAAGGGAAAAGGATATTCATGACAAATGATAATTCAGATGAATGTAAAATATGACAAATAGAAATTCTTCCAAACTAATATTATATTATGTGGAAATTAGGAAAAATGACATTTATGTCCAATACAAATTCGGAAAAAAATAAATTAGATTAAATTCAATTTAGGGTAAATATAGATTATGGTGAATACAAATTCGAAAATACGAAAATTATGCCAAATGAGAATTCGGTATAATAGAAATTATAATAATTGGTAGTTAGGATAAATAGAGGTTATGTGAGTTGACAATTCGACAAAATATGGAATTTGGGGTATATTCATGTGCCTCAGCGATTTCCTTACTGAGTGTAGTGACCACCTGTTTTGTTTTGACCAGGCGAATATCGATTCGCTGTGCGGGGTTCTGTATATAGTACATACTGACTGTGCTGTGAATTCCTTCTCTCGTGACAAAAGTAAAATCGATAGACACCATGGCGTCACCTGCAGGTGAACAGCAAACGATTGCTGGGCTTATTACACGCTTCTACGACAACACTAAGAAGCAAGGAGAGAAGCCCTCGTGAAAAGAAAGACCAACTTAAGACTACAGTATAGGCAGGTATAGGACTGTCTGAAAGTGATCTGAAAGTGATCTTTTCTGGTCCCCAGAAGACCACGGTCCTTTTGTCCCAGCCAGCAGTTTCAACTGCTGTCTGTTGATACAGATAGCTATCCTTAATTCCGAGAGAGAGAGTGGTGTCTATTTCAGTGCCCTAAAAATGTTACAGGTATAGGCTGAGGGGTACAGACCAGAAAAAGACCGAGCGTGGTTTGAAACTGATCTTAGAGTGGTTTGTAGTTGATCTTTCTTTTCACGAGGGAGGTTATGAAATCTGTAACATATATGGAAACTAGACTGGCTACGCTGAAACAATGTTGTTCATAACAAATTTGACGAGGTAGAAGCTGACTACATCACAACAAAAACTCAATTCACCATAATACTAAAAAAACCTCGGCGCAATCCCAGAGAAAATACCAGTTAATAAAAACTCAAGTCCTGTAGCACATTGTTCAGAAATTTCCTTTCAGCATTTACCCTCGGTACTTCCCAACGCATAGAGAATGACCAACGCTTAGGACTTTTTTACAATTGTTTACGTGGAAACCATGCTTCGAATTCGTGCCCTTCAAGTAAACGATGCTTTGTTTTTTCAGAGAAGCATGATACAAAGAGCATTTTTGC
>CAKNWU010080965.1:0-10333 GCA_932072015.1 Andricus quercustozae | reverse complement strand
AATTCGCAAAGTATGTGTTGAAAGCCTACAACTTCCGACGGAAACCATTTGTAGCTTTTCTAACATATTCTGATATATTAATTTGTTCAATTTCAACCGTTTTCTTTTTAATTGAAAAAATTCTGTGAATTTGAAAATTTTAGTAGAAATTTGAGAAATACTTAATGAAGACAAGATTTACATGTTTAAATTTCGCCGTTATACTTGAATGGTTGACATTTAAACTCATCTAATTTAAAATTCTAATATTTAGAATATTTGCATTCGAAAATTATTATGATATCTACTTAGAAATGATTAAACTTTGGACGCTAATATTGTTAAAGTTTACAATTTCTTTATTTAAATTTTGACCCGGTCCGAAATTATAGCCGAATTTTGCGGTAGGAATGACGGGATTTTTTCGGTTTAAATATACACTGCTTCATTGTTAATGAAAATTTCGAGAAAACCAACAGAATTTTGAGAATGTACATTTTCTCAAACAAAATCAAGGAATTCAGTGTCTAAAAAATAAATGTTCAGTTAAAATAAGCTTAACTTAAAATTTTATGTTTTCCAGTTCATTTTTTTTTATTCAAAATGTTGTGCTGAAATTAACCAATGAACGAATTTGGTGGAGAGAACAAAATATAGAATAATTAGTCAAGGGACCCGGTGTCCAGAATCTAGGCTCGGAATTTTGGACTCCATCCAAATTTTACCACCAACCTGCGGCCGGAAATCATTGTATCTCTCTCCAACGTTGAATGAGACAGAAACACACTTTTCTCCAGGGTGCATTCTGGCAAAGTTTAGAATGCATGCAAACCTTAGGAATTTATTTCCATAGAGGAGAGTGATGAATCTTTCATTTTCTACAACATTTGCGAAGGAAGTTCTCTGGCATTTCTAAACTCGCAGTGCATGCTGCAATTTAGATTTATGTTGCTCTTAAATGAGAAACTACAATTTGTACTTTGTGAAATTGAAACGACTACAGCTTTGATAAAACCGGAGAAAATTGAGCTCTTGGTTAAAAAGAAATTCCCATCGCTACGGGAAAATTGTTGTTTCTAGAAAATGATTTTTTTTAGGTCTCAACCAACTTTCAGTTATGAAAATGAAGACTTTTTCTTTTAAATTTCATGAATAAATGCAAATTTAATGCAAATTCATATGTAAATGTATTATGGCAATTTCCAAAATAAATGCATTTTTATGAGAATTTAGTTATACTTAACGTCCAACTCTAAAAATGTAGATCCACATTTGAAGGATTGCTGTACAGAACTAGATGGCCAACAAAACTGAATTTTTTTAGGAAAGCGAAATAACATTTTGCAAAATCGAAATCAGTACTTAAAGATGAATCAAATGTTTACTTCCGAGCTGAAGTGTTTCTGAATTAAGGCCAAAAAAGTATGATGAAAAAAAATTATCCAGTGCAGAGAAATAGAATGTGGCAGTTTACAATCCCGAAGTGAAATAAACCTAAAATTGGAACAGGCTCGGTTGCGCATCACGATAAAAAGTGCAATTTTCAGTTGAAAAACAAAAAAAATCAACACCCGAGATATTGGGTTGCTAATTTCAAATTAAATACGGTTGATTAAAAGGGGTTAACCAATAATTCAGAGTAAATCATTCAAGAATTTGGAAGTTCAAATTCCATGGGTTTTAAAAACCTGGTTTTGAATTGCCAATCTTTTTATAACTATATTAAAAATGAGATTACAAACAAATCCTTTGAACACAACATGTATTTGACTTGTTAAGATTTTTTTTTATTGAAAAAAGCCCATTTTCCGCAAAAATGTTGATTATCTAGTTCTATACTGCAACCGTTTCATTTTGATTTCGGTTTTTCCCACTTCAACATATAATTCTTCTGAAATTATAGATTGTCATAAAATATAGGATTTTCTTTGATCTCCTCTTGGCAAATGCAAAAAAAATTTAAAATATAAAAAGTGTATTTTTCATTCTATAATTAAAGAAAAATCCTGAATTTCAGAAATTTTTGGAAACTCTCCAACGTCAAGAGTTTAACAAAGTTACTTGTAGATTCAGGACACATGCATAAAAGATATTCCTCTTTGCTGGTTACAATGTCGCACTTGAACAGAATGATTTGCCAGTTTTCATACTCAAAATTCGAGACCTTATAATGTTTTTGAACATTTTTGAGATCAGAAGAAAAACACGATATTTTCTATAGACTAAACAAGATACATGATAAAGAACAATTCTTTTCTTAAATTCATTGATTCCAGAAGTCAAAATATTTCGAGTTAAAAAATAATAATTATTACTAATAGGATATGTATTTATCCATTTATTCGAAACTTCGCTAAACTATTGTAGAAGTGTTCGAAACTGTAACAATAGAGTATTCTTATATCTTCTAACCAATTCTTGATATTTCAGAATCAGGAATTAGTTTGTATTTCTCTGATAATGATGGCAGTAATAAAGGTAATATAGACAATATAGACAATATAGAAAATATTTACATACAACAAAAGAAGAAAAAAGAGAAACGAAGATTGAAATAGGGGAGAGTGGTACATATTGGATAATTGAACTATTAAACGAACGTACCTTATGTATAATACTTTAGAGTCAGAGGTCAAATTCGTCCAATTTTCCTCCTCGTATTACTTAAATGCCATTATATAAAATCTAAAACAAAAAATGTGCTTTTAATACAGCAAATCTCGCCACTACAGTTTATTTATATAAATTCGGTCATTTTTTTCTGTCTTGACACTTGATTCTGAAATTGTTTATTGATTGAAATTTTGTACCTTTACGAAAAATTGCATTTGCAAGTATAATTTTATTGAAAATTTCATTGGACAAAAATGGGATGAATGAAAGAGATTTTTTTTCTCGTATATAGCTGTTCGTAAACCTTTTTTTCAGAAAACATTTATCCTGATTGTACCAGGAGAGCACCTTGATAGAAAAACTACCTTCCAAGCTATTTAAGGATATTAGAACATTTAGCCAGAAAATGTTTGCTAGAAAGTTTTCTGAGTGAAACCATCCTTCTTTAGATGGTATTGCCTTCTTATATTTGCTTAAAGTTAAAATTCAATTCCATGAAAAAAGGTGCTTTTATTCAGAAAAGTAGTCTGTAGAGTGCTGACATTTTCGGCCAACTGTTCAAAAATTCGTTTCTTTCTGGTTTAAAATCAGCAATCATTATAAGTTTAATACTTTTTCAACCCGATATGAACCACTTTCTCCTATAACTTATTAAAATCTTTAACCTATAGTAATAGTAATAGTAATAGGATTATTTCGACGTCCCTCATAGGGACAAACCGAGAAAAATGGGTAAAAGAGCCTAGAGTCTAAAATGCAGTACTTAATCGATTACATTTTTTGTTGTTAAATAATATTATTATAGGTAAATAAAATCCCACTAAAGTACAGGGCATGAGATAAATCTGTTTTAAAGTAACGAATTTTCTGAACATTCAGTCCCAATGTTTAAAAACAGTCCTATCGTGGAATTTTTGTTAGAAAAAACATATTAGAAATACCCCATTTAATTTTTTTCAATACTTTCACATTTTCTCATATGATTTATGTCCAGTTGATAAAACATTTCCTTAGCGTTTTTTTTTTATAATTTTTTTGGGACTTTCCTAAGGATTTTTCGCACTAAATAAATAACAAAATAAAGAAACCATGAATTCATGAGCAGGATACATTTTACCATTTTTTGGTGACATAAATCGTAATGTATAATTATAAAAATTTAGTCCTTTTAGGTGCCAAAGAAAAACTGCTGAAGTTTATTCCAAAATATGAATAAATATTGGATGACGAATATCACTTCAAACTTTTTGAAGAAGAAATCTTTTGCTCATGAAAGAAGTTACTTTGATAAAGTAGATTTTTTTTTTAAATTTAAGCAATTAAAAATTCGCTATTGATCGTGATGTTCATTCAATAGTTTTCATTTCAAAAATAGCTAATTTTATTCCTTTATGAAAGATTCCCTACATTTGTCTTCATTAAGTCTTTAATCATTATTATTTTAAAAATGGTTTAAATCGCAAAATGAGTAACTAAGAATAATTGTACGTATGATTCCTAAATGAAATAATGACCATAAAAGCGTAAAGAATAGACTCGTAAAAGCAATTATTGTTAATTAGGGTTAAATGAAAATTACGACTCTTTTCAAAAATGAAAGGAAAGAAACAAATATCCATATAATATATTTGAACATATTTACTGTATATTTGTATAAATGATTATGCACTAAATTTAAAAACAAATAAATACGCTGAGTAGGGCTGAAAAAATATCGTTTTTAATCGAAATGAAATCATATATAAAAGTTGCCTTATAGGGTCCAAATTACTGTACTATTTTGTTCGTCAACATTATAGGCAATATTTTATTACGTCTTTTTTGCATAAATAATATTAAAGAAACACGAGGATATTGAATTTTGATCCATTTTTTAGTTCTACTTTCTATATTATTTTATTATATTTTTCTCTCAAAAACAGTTGGTTATACAAAAAAGGGCATGAAAAAGGAAAGATATTAGGTTTCTACATGTACAATTTGTATAAAGTACTTTTCTCAATACCGCTGAAAACTCGGATGGAAAATGAGAAAACCATTTTTTTACCTTTATGGAGCAGAAAATAATGCAAATATTTTTACCCTCAAAGTCAACTTTTGTATATGGTTTTATTTTGATATGAAAGAATTTGCTTTTTTCGACTTTCCCTAATGCTGTTAAAAATGGTTAAAATTCTTTAGAATCATCAATGGGCCTTTTTATCGATTTTATCAATCAAGTTAAAGATTGAGTAATTTTTAGCGCGACCATATACCTGGAAATTCCTCAAAAGCTTTTATTTAGGACGCAAAAGGAACTTCCAAGAGCTGTGACGAGCTGGAATACTGAGGTTTGCGTTTTCAGAAGTTGATCCAAAAATATTACTTATTTTAGTTTTTGGGATTTTATTAGGATTGAATTGTAGCTATCTTTTATTCCATTTGTTTTTTTTAACACAGAAACTCAGTAAACAAAAAGTTAAAATATTCACTTCGAGATAGCCTTTTGGTATTTAAGGGCATGTACGATTTTTTCATGTGAAAAATTACTTGATATTATATTTCACGTGTTCATAATTCGAAAAATATATCTGTCTTGCCCATTTGTGCGTATTTATTTGGTTAAAATAATTAAATTTTATTCATTAGATTTGAGCAACGGCATTACATAACTTTAATGAGGTGTATATTGCAAAATAAAAAATGTAGACTCTTTTCACCAAGTTTTTCACTCTGCCCCTTAGTTTGTCGTATCGATCATTAATATTAGAATGGGAATATATTCTAGAATATAAATATGAGATTGTTACCTGACTTAGTGGCAAATGGATCCTTAGGATGATTGGTCTTGATGGCGTTCATCCTTCGGTTCTGTACATTGGTGGGTCCACCACCACATCCTCCAGCTCCCGGGGGTAGGAGTGCGGCTTGTGGTCCGCTACCCGGAGGTCCGCCTCCAGGTGCACCGACCCCCGGGGCCCCGGGTGCCCGAACCCGGGGTTGCTCCACCGGTAGAACTCGACGTCTCTTCTTCGGGAGCTTAGCTCGCGCCTGCGTGTGACTGTAATACATCGCAAAATTGCTGACGATCACGGGCACTGGCAGGGCGATCGTGAGTACGCCGGCCAAGGCACAGAGGGCGCCGACGAACATCCCCACGTATGTTTTGGGTACCATGTCGCCATAGCCGACGGTGGTCATTGTGACCAGAGCCCACCAGAGGCCGAGCGGTATGCTCTTAAAGTCATTTTTAGGATTGTACTGTATACGCTCGGCGTAATAAACCAGACTCGCGAAGATGACGATGCCGAGCACCAGGAAGAACACCAGGAGGGTAAGTTCTTTTGCAGAGGCACGGAATGTTTGTATCAGGATTTTCAATCCCGAAGAATGCCTTGTTAATTTGAAGAGCCTCATGATCCTGATGATGCTGAAGAACTCGAGTATGTCCGCATTCTCCAAATGTGAGGCAAATTTTTGCAGGGCCAGGTCGATGTAGAAACTCAAAGTTGCAATCATGTCGATCAGGTTGACCGAGCTTTTGATGAAATCGCAACGATTTGGACTTGCTGTTATTCTTATGAGGAACTCGAGTGTGAACCAGGCATTGCAGATGCACTCGATGTAGAAGAAGGCATCGTGGGCGTTCGTGTGTGTCTTGTCCAAGACCCACTTTGTCTCGTTACCAACCTTTGCTGACCTGTTGACGATTATCGGTACCCTCATGTCAGGGTGGGTCTTCAGACAGAACGAGAGAATCGAGACGCAGATGAAGAACACGGATATTACGCCGATGATCTGTAATTGGAAATCAAGGCAGACACATCTATTGAGGAGGTTCTATTTGGTCAAGAATAGAGGACACTCTACTAGGCTGGAGCGAAAACAAAAATATTCAGATCTGCAGATGGTAAAGATTAGTGGAAAAATAGATTAGATTCATCTGCCGCTCTTCTCAGGTAAGGTTAGCCATGAAGTTTAAAGTAATTTTATTACGTTGTAAGTCAGTTTGTAGAAGTTTAACTACTAGTTGAGCATGATCACTAACTTTATGATAATTAATGGGGCTGGGTGGGATTAATTATAACCGAACTTGACTTGAGTAAGATTGTCTCATCAATAAATTACATGTCACCTTCTTGTTCTCTAGATATTCAGCAAGTAGGGATCGTATTTCAGAAGTAAAAAACACAAAAAGCACCTAAATATTTGAAATATAAGTTTTCAACTAAATTTCGATTTAATTAATAATTTATAACTAAACAATAAACCAAAAAGTTATGAGTAGGTGTTTTCGAGCGCGGATGGTAGAGAAGGATCGAAAGCTGACCATAGCAGCGAGGCATCACTGCGTGGCGGGGCTTACCAAGCACGCCAGTGATGCGAGCCAGTTACGGTCAGCCGTACAATAAGTTCCACGCTGAATGGCTCGTTTTGGTCCCAACTATGGGAATGTTTTCATTTCTCAAATTTAAAGTAAAAATGCTAATTTTATCTATTAAACAAGCTAAAAAATATTCATGTAAATTTTCTATGAACATTCACCTTATGGTTTTTATTTAGCAAATTAATTTATGGACTATGTTGAAGTTATGCGAACACTACGAAAGGTTAAATTGTTATGTAATTTAGCCAATTGTATGGGAGGGGCGGGGCGGAGCAAGCTTGGCGTTTAGCTCAGTTATAATAAATAATTTTTTTCTATATTAAAGGTCTTTTTAATATATATAACCAGTCTTGTTAAAATAGAAGCGAAGAAAGAAATGGGGTGTTCATCTATTGTTTATCAATATGTTTCAGGCAGTAGCATTAATATGTGATAACCTTTTACTTGATTTGGGATTTCGCTTGTGCTTCACGCCCAACTTACTCCCTCTCCCATTTCATTTGACTAGATTTTCTGATATTTTAACCATTCTTTTCGTATATTCATATTGAAGAAGAAAATGAAATTTGTAGCTTTCCCTCTATAAAATATTTCAAAATGTTTATTTCCGTTCTACTCGAATAGCTTTGTGTAAGAATCATGACTATGTTTTATGTTAGACCTTCTTTTGTTTCGTGTATATTTCCCTTTAAAATTAACCAAATTTCAAGTTTTTACTAAGGTTTTATAAATGTCAAAATATTCTCTATCGAATGGTGATGATGCAATAATTATGGTTACGGATAAAATGAATTTATTAATCTGTCCATTTATATCGAACCAATTACAAAGCCTAATATTTTTCATTTAATTATATGTATTTCTGGGTTGGATTGAAATTTAAATCTGATATTAATAATTCAAGAATTTAATTCTCAAGATTCAATATCAGTCATTATTTGAATGAAAATATACATATAATCAAGTGCAAAACCTTAATTAGATTTTATAATAAATATCACCATTCGTCTATTTCGCTTTGAACGGTAATTGAAATTTTTAAAGTTTAATGAATAATTACAAAATCTTCATCTAAATGTCCAATTTCACAGAAGGTAAGGTGAGATCTGATTCTAAACTTAAGCTTTAAATTCAAAGCCCTTTATTATCACGTAAGTATATCTACTTTTCCGAGAGAATGAACGGTTTTCTTCTTGATTGCCAAGTTCTCTAATTTCAGTAATTAAGGTACAAAATGGGTTTTCCTGAATTACCCTGGAATAAATTATATTCCCTAGGAGGGACCTGATAGATTCTGAAGTTCTCTTTATTGCATTAAGAACACTGTTTAAGGTTATAAATGTCATTTTGATCAAAATTTTAGAAGAAGTTTTATTTTTTCTCCCAGCTAACTTGTGTCGCAAGAAATTAAAATAATTTTAAATACGATTATGTATAGCGAGACCAAAAAGAAAATGATTTAACTAATTATTGATAATGTGTTAAGTATTATAATTATTGAAGTTATTTGATATGAAAGGAGCTAAAAGTTAGAATTTCTCGAGTGAACTTATTTTTAATATAATGAGATTCTGAGGGCTTTGGAGATGCAAATTTTCATCGATAGAAGTAAAGCCTATTTAGTTTACTAAGTAGAGCGTTAACAACATGATTATACAGGTATAAATACATTGAATGGAACCTCGTATTGCTTGAAAGCATCGTTACCAAATAAAGGGTTACTTTTCTCATTCGCAATCCTCTTAGTGAAGAAACGTTTTCGGGCTGAAAGCGTACCCTACTTGTCCCTAAAGCCAACCATGAGTCATGTGCCAAACCACAAATTCAACAAATGGATTGGATTTTGTAGACACAAATAAACGGTTAAATTATGCAATCCATGACTTCAATCGTCCTAAAAATATCATCATATTGTTCCTCTATTCTTGACCATTTATACAACAGTTACACGTCACAACACTGTAAAACTATAAAATTGCATAAATATGATATTAATGGAAATATTTTATTTTAATAATAAATATATTTAACATTTAATAAATATGATCATAAAGAAGCGTGAAGTATAGGGTAGTCTAGAGAAATACCTGTAAAAACAAATTTTCCAAGTTTTTTGGTCCAGAGGCACTAGAAGTTCCCTATTTAATTATCTTGGAGATAGAACTGAACTTTAATTGTTATTTAAAAATATTAATTTACAAAAAAAATTAAAGTAACAAGCATTTGAGGTAAATTTAAAGCTATTTTTAATGCACATTTTTTAGACTACCCTAGGAAGGATGCAAGCAGGCTGTAATAAATTCTTTAAAAATAATATATAATTACAGAAAATAGTACGTGATTAACAAAAAATTATTATAAGGATAGGTAAAATTCTTCACATTTTTAACTAGTAACAAAATTCTGAATAAGGAAAGATTCTTGAAAGCGAAAAAACGCTTTTGAAGAGATTCGACGTAAATTTATAAAAGTTTGTTAAAGAAAAGTGTATGGAAAATTGATATACCCATAAAAATGTAGATATGGATATTTAAAAACTAAGATAAAAGTTAGAAATTTAAATGACATTATCACCTGATTTCAAACAGAATTTTTATAGAAAATACTAGGAAAATATTTTCATTAACATTTCTCTAGATAAGAAATTCTTTAAAACTGAATAACGCAGAATATTTTAGGTTTGTTCATTTGTCTGCATCGCATTTTTTTAATCTAAAATTTGTTTGAAATTGAAATTTGTGTGAAATTGTGTTTGAAATTTTGGGTTTTAGAATATATGAAAAAATCTAATAAATGAAGTGACCCCTTTTTGTGTCAGTTTAATAAATTGTTCTAAACATTTTATTATGAGGGTTCCTACAAAGCCAAGATTTACAAAAGCCGAGCATGGAAGCCAGTGATTGATGAGATAAATGATTAACTAGAGGGGGAACAGTGATGAAAAGTAAATCCAGACAAAAGCATTGAAATCAGCACCGGCTTAAATAGAATTCCTAAACTTTTGATGTTTTGACAAATAGCTTTGTAAAGGTTAGGGATACATTTTTCTAATTTATTCATAAATGATAAATTCAATTTTTTTTTACTTTCTGCTTCGGTTATTAAAAAGTTTTAAATACCCAAAATAAAACCTTAGGATTGTATCCCCTTTTCTTTTTTGTTAAATTCAGAGGAAAATTAAACAATTTTCTCATTGAAAATTTGTATAATGTGAACTGAAAATTATTAGTTTCCGCTTTAAAGCTTTTTGAATCAAACACATTAAATTAGACATACTAAGTAAAAATAATTAAAATTTAGAAGCGGTCAAAATTGAAATGTTTCAATTGGAATTTGTTTCATTATGTCTTAAAGAAATTTAAAGATGGTTCTACA
>CAKNWU010080929.1:0-10650 GCA_932072015.1 Andricus quercustozae | reverse complement strand
CACAGAATTTTTAATTGTGAATTTTTAAAATTAAAAACTCTTAAATTAAAAAATATGTAAATAAAAATTATTCAATTTGAATGATTTGGAAGATCCAAAGTAAAGTTTTCAATTTTAAATCTTCAAAATTGAAGACATTTCAAATTTAAATTGTCAAAATTACTAATTATTGATTGTAAATTCAAAAAATTAAAAACTCTTCTATTTTGAAGACACATAAATAAAAATTCTTAAATTTCGATGATTTTGGAGATCAAAAGTAAAATTTTCAATTCTAAATGTTTCAAATTGAAGAAATTTCGAATGTAAATCATCAAAATTACGAACAATTTCTTTATTGTGGATTTGAAATATTAAAAACTCTTCTATTTTAAAGATGGATAAATCGAAATTCTTAAATTTGGATGATTTTGAAGATCAAAAGTAAAGTTTTCAATTCTAAATGTTTCAAATTAAAGACATTTCGAATATAAATCTTAAAAAATTACTAATTTTTTATTGTAAACTTTCAAAATTAAAAACCCTTCAATTTTACAAACGAATAAATAAAAATTCTTGAATTTGGATGATTTTGAAGATCAAATGTAAAGTTTTTAATTCTAAATCGTCCAAATTGAAGAAATTTCGAATGGAAATCATCAAAGTGACTAATTTTTTATTGTATATTCAAAAAATTTGAAACTCTTATTTTAAAGATATCGCGTGATTCAAATATTGTATTTTCAAATATCGTATATTCAATGTGAAAAGGGGAAAAGGGGGAAGTTTTTTGAGAATAGGGGAAAAAGGGGAATTTCATGAAAAAAGGGGAAGACTGTGCACCGTGAATTTATTATTATTCATTATTTTAAACACTGCACTAAATTTTGATGGTAAGTTACGAAAAAGATAACTTCCTTACCAGCTTGAAGGAGGGTATTATATATTTTCGAAAGATTATCACTATATATTATTATTAATTACTTTTTATTTTTGTATTATATTATACTATACTATATTATGTTTTATTATATAAATATATATTGCTCTAAGGCGACGAAGACACGCTACTTGCAATTTGATGCGACTCAAAATTAGACCAGGTGATTGCAGCCCGGCATACACGATATCTAGCGTGTTGCATTTTGCAAGCGCAAAAAACACTCAATTTACAGTTACAAAAAAAAACAAGAACATTTTTCGAAAAAAAAATCTCTAAGTTCCGGCCCGTATAATTCACTTTAGATTATGTAGTCAAAATATTACATCAAAGAATGCATTCTTAAAGACCTATTATGGACCTGGTGAAACCCCGAGCCGTTGTAAGAGCCTTAAAAAAAAATTGAGTGGCAATGAACTTGAAATGTTCACTTTGGAACATTATTAAATTTTAAATAATTCGATTTTGAATACCTAGTTCTTGTATGGTCTTATTTTCACGGCATTTTTTTCCACCCCAGAACAATTTGGAAAGGGGTTTAGTAAATTGGAAAGCTAATTAAAAAATATTCCGGTAATATTGCTTTTTTGAAATGTTTCAATTATTTTTCCATTTTTATTTTTAAGATTTGAAATATGAGAATTATTAATTTTAAAAGCTATACACGTGATATTGTACCATTTTTCAGCAATTCAAATAAAAAAATTTCAATTCTAAAAGTTCTAAATTTGGAAATGGTCGACTTTTAATTTGTAAAATAGAATAATTTTCAATTTTTAATGGGAATTATAGTTGAAAATGCAGCAGTTAAATTTTGTAAAAAATTCCTTTGTTGAAAGTTTAACTGTTAAAAATTCCACTGTTAAATGTTCAACAGTATGTATTATTCAATTCAATTTGCTTTTGTTTCATGTAATTAATAATAATTATTTATGATTTTCCAACAACAATATATTGTGCTCAAGTCAAATAGAGTGCAATAGAAGGCTCAACAACAAAATAAATAAATTGAGAAAATCATATATTTTACAAAGTTTTTGAATTCAAAATAGTCATTTAGGAATATTAAAAGAAGGAAAACAAACAGTAAAAAAAATTTTCACTTACCCAAGATCAGTCTTCTGTGTCGTTTCTCTCGTTAGTAAAATGTTAATTTGAGCAACGTAACGAACTTTTACTTTTCCATCTTTGTCTTTCTCCTCCAATGATTTTTTGGACCTTAAAAAATTTGCAAATAAATTAAAAGACGTGATTCGGAATAAACATGAAGTAAAATGTACATATTAAGTTTAGGTTCAATATTTTTTACGCACTGTATAGATCCCAGTTTCGTAATTTGGTGCAATCCTGCATGTTGTCTTTTAAAAATTTCTACACAAGAAATTGCTCTTGTAACTGCCTCACCAGCAGCTGTCCAAAGAATTGCATCATTATTCGGAAATTCTTTTATTGCATACTCCAAGATTTTCCTCATCTTGCTACCATTGTTCACCTAAAAAAATGGATTAATTAATTAAATTAATTTTATTTGGATTTTCATAGAAATTAATACACACCTGCATGTGTATAAACTTTTCAGGCAAATTTGGAATTAGTCCCTCTTTAGAATCTTCCATTGGTGGATCTAATTCGATCCTCTTGTTCTTCTTTCGTTTCGACTTTCCCATCTAAAAAAAATATTTCTTGAGTAATTTTCTTAAATGCAGAATTATTATAGACTTTTACTACCATCCATCCCCAAACTACATGGGATGCAACTTTCATCCCCGGGGCAAAACGGGTATTTTCAAATGGGCGTAACTTCCTTTCTATAAATGCGAATTGCATTTTTTATGAGTGGTTTCTGAAGGGGTTTTCGCGCCCTTCTATCGTATCAAATCCATTTTTTTTTACTTTTCATAAACAAATTACGATGTAAACTGTTTATTTGACATTTTTTACTCTTCACGTAATTTTGATAATGGAACTCCCAATAGTTATGCGGTTATGTGAATATAAACGAGTGAAACCCGCCCTCGCCCGTTTTGAAGGGCCAGTGCGGTCAAGTCGGTGCGAATTCATTCAAATCCGATTCTTTCGAAAATACTTTGGACTGGTGCAGATATCACCTAAGGTTTTTATTAGAAAAAAGTCAAGCTTTCTTTTAAAATTAATTTAAAAAAAAAATCAAAAGTACCCGAAGTGTAGAAAATGTTACAAACATTTTACATCGCAAATTGTTCATGAATAATAACAAATTTAAACCAATCGATTTGATAGGATGGAAGGGCGTGAATGTCACTTCAGACTCATAAAAAATATAATTCGCATTTTTAGGAAGGAATTTATGACCATTTGAAAATACCAGTTTTGCTCTGGGGATGAATTTTTCACCCCCTGTAGTTCGGGGAGCGTGGTACTAGAGGTCTATAAATCGGTGGGTGAACTACTATCGTATAGGTAAACAAACTCTAAAAATTTGAAGGCAATCGCCCCAAATATTAAATTCTTTTCTCGATACAATCTTGAAATTCTACCAAACCGTTACTCTTTACCTCGAACAGGAATTAAATTCCTAATAAAATTCTCCCCTTGATCCAAAATAATTTTTCTGCTCGCGTTTTTCGAGAGGGTGTCAAAGTTATTTATGAATTCTTCAAAAGTGGAATATACGGTTCATTTCGTTTAGGGTTAGAGCAGTGGCAGTGGGTCACGAGTTCAGGTTCCTTTCAGAGAACCATTCATGGAACTTCGAACGACCTTGTACAGTCATACGCAGAAATATTTCTCTGGGTCACAATGCCTTGTAAGTCTCCCTTTGATAGTTAAACTCCCTTTTAATTCTCTATAAAGACAATCATAAAAGCTCAGAAATATTGCTCTTCACTTTCTCTGCTCATGACCCTCAAACTTTTCTTTCAATATCATTATAAAATTGTTCCTTATTCTATTCCTCTCAAAAAAATTAAAATGAATGACATGAATATAAATAATATATCTACTAAATTATTACTAATATTATTATTTCCGCTGACTCACCGTCTGCTTTTGTGTTTTAATTTTCTTTAATCAATTGGAATACCAAATTCTCACCATTTCCCTTTATTTTTATTTATACATCTTTAAAAATTAGGTATTTTTAATTATAACTCTTCAAAATGGTAAAACTTGTATTTGTTAATGGATAAACAAAAAGAGTTTTTAATTTTGACAATTTACAATTGAAAATTATGCCAGCTTTAGGTTTCACCCATGATAAATAACTTTGGAAGAATCAAATTTTAAGACTGAAAGTGAATTTTTAAATTCTAAATATTCCACATTGACAAAATGTCGAATTTAAATCATAAAAATGTCAGAATTTTAATTTGTAAAAGTGATCAAAGAGTGAAATCACAAAAGTTTCACAAATTAAAATTCTGAAATTTTTATGATTTAATTTCGACATTTTTCCATTTGGAATATTTAGAATTGAAACATTCACTTTCAGTCTTCAAAATTTGCAAACTGTAATAAATTATCAAAATTCATAGCTTCAAATTGTTTTACAAATTAAAATTCTGAAATTTTTATTATTTAAATTCAAAATGTTTTCAATTTGGAATATTTAGAATTGAAAAATTCACTTTCAGACTTCAAAATCTGCAAACTGTAATAAATTATCAAAATTGATAGCTTCAAATTATTTTCAAAAAACTAAAATTCTGACATTTTTATGATTTAAATTTGAAATTTCTTCAATTTGGAATATTTAGAATTGAAAAATTCACTTTCAGTCTTAAAAATCCTCAACATTTAGGATGTTTATTTATACATCGTTAAAATTAAAAATTGTTCAGTTGAAACTTTTTAGAATTGTAGAGCATGCAATAGTAAATCGTTAAAATTAAAGACTTTTTAATTTTGAAAATTCACAATTACAAATTATGCAAGTTTTAAGTTTTACAATTAAAAATTATGTACTTTTGATGACTTCCATTAGAAATTTCTTCAATTTGGAATATTTAGAATGAAAGCTTGACTTTCGATCTTTAAAAACAACAAAATTTAAGAATTTTTTTAATAAGTCTTTAAAATTGAAGTGTTTTCAGGTGTAAATCTTCAAAATTGTACTATATAAAAAAACGTTCAAAATTAAATACCTTAAATTATCAGTCTTGAAAATTGAATAACTTGCAATTTTATATTTTAAAAATTCAAGAATTTTCAATTGCAACAGTTTACAATTAAAAATTGTGCAAGCTTTAAGTTGTAAAATTAAAAATCTCTAACATTTTTATGATTTTCATTCGAAATTCTTAAATTTGGCAGATACAGAATTAAAAACTTGACTTTTGGTCTTCAAAATCATCCAAATTTAATAATTTTCAGTCATAAATCTTTAAAATTTATGAGTTTTCAATTGTGAATCTTCAAAATTGAACTATATAAAAAAATTATATATTTTCAAAATTCAAGAATTTTCACTTGTAACTCTTGAAAATGGTAGAGCTTTGAATTGTAAATGGTTAAAGTTAAAGATTTTGTAATTTTGATTATTTACAATTTAAATTTTTTTTAATTTTATGATTTACATTCGAAATTTCTTCAATTTTGATGTTGACTTTCGGTCTTAAAAATCTTCTGAATTTAATCATTTTTAGTCATACGTCTTTAAAATTGAAGAGTTTTCAATTATAAATCTTCAAAAATGATTCACATATGAAATTTCTTGAATTTGGAATATTTAGAATTGAAAGCTTCACATTTGATCTTCAAAATAATACGAACTTAAGAATTTTGATTAATGCCTAATAATATAATATATAATAATATAATCTAATAAGTTTTGTTTGAATCAAACAAATATCTGTTTTAATCAAGTCTTTGTTTGACCTTATATTAAATGAAGAATTTGTTTGATTCAAACAAACCTTTTTCTTAGTTCTGTATAAAAAACGATAAAAATTAAATACCTTTAAAATGTCAATCTTAAAAATTAAATAAATTTTAATTCTATGTTTTCAAAATTCAAGAATTTGCGATTGTTACTCTTCAAAATTGTAGAACTTTGAATTATAAACCGTTAAAATTAAAGAGCTTCTAATTTTTACAATTTGCAAATACAAATTATGTTAAAATAACACAAATTCAAGAATTTCTATTTGTAAATCTTTAAAACTGAAAAGTTATCAATGGTAAATCTTAAAAATTGAACTACAAAAAAAAACATTCAAAATCACATGATTTTCAATTATACACATTAAAAATTGATGGAATTTGTATGAGTGCAAACTATAAATATTCAAAATTAAACAAGTTGCCGAAATTTTAACTGTAAACATCTGCAAAATGGATCAGTTTCGAAAATGGGAGGCATTAGTACACTCACAAAAATGTTGGTTTGAATAAAAAAAATTGTTTTATATAGGGTCAAACAAATATTTGATTGTTTGAAACAAATTTTGGTTTGATTCAAACGAAACTTATTAGATTCAAAAATACTATTGTTCCATTCAAACAAATTTGATTTGAATCAAACAAATTCTAGCTTTGATATAGGGTCAAAGAAATGTTTGTTTCATTCAAACAAACATTTTTCTGAGTGTCAAACTCAAAATTCCAGAACGTCTTTTATGAACATTTTATTACGATATAAAATCCCAAATGAACGTATTAATTTTTTTTCTTTGCTTCTAATTTCGGCTGAGAGAAAATCTTATACACTGAGAAAATTTGTTGTTTGAATCAAACAAACATTTTTTGACCCTATATCAAATCTACAATTTATTTGATTCAAATAAAATTTGTTTGAATTGAACAATGGTGTGTTTGAATCTAATAAATTTTATTTAATTAAACAAATATTTGTTTCAATCAATCAAATATTTGTTTGATCCTATAACAAAGAAAGAATTTGTTAGATTCAAAACAACATTTTTCTTAGTGTATTCAAATCAAAGTTGCAAATTACTGAAAGCCGATGAAACTATTTTGATATTTATTTTAATCTACAATTATTAATTATATTTTATAGTACTTTAAATTTAAGCATATATTATACATAACTAGCGAGTTATTTTCGCTAGTTATAATATAATACGTATAAATTGGATATTGTTTCATAAGACAGTGACCCTGAAACGGCTGTTACTTTGTCTGAAATACCAATAACAATTCTAAAACTATCTAATAATTCCAAAGTTTTATTTTAAATCCACCCCTAAATACTCAACGAATTTCAATGATATAAATATATCAAACACCGCCAGTTATAATTTTTTTTATTTTAAAATTGCGTGCCCCAAATCTTATTACGGTCAGGACAGGTCTTGGTAGGAACTCTCTTTGACATACGTTCTATATATAAATTCCAGGATTCCAAGGGGTGTAAAAATAGGGGAGGGGTATCCCATCAATATTTTCCAATCAGCATTCGATTGCACGGTATAGTTCGCGGATAGGGGTCCAAAGGTGTTGGCGTAGGCGTATATGGTGGTGGTATGCGGCATAGCCGGCATAGCGCCGCGACGCCTCGACGCCATATTGCATTATTAAGCACCCCTGCAACCCTCACTCTTGCATTCCAGCATTATGAAGGTTTTTATCCCCAAAGAGTACCCCCCCTGATCTTTACACGTTTTACGTCAGCTATTCTCCAACTCTTTCAGAAATACGAGGTCGCGTCCTTCTGTGGTTTCAATGTTAAAGAAGAGGTTTGACAAACCGAAAAATTCTTGACATATATTTTAATTATTTTAATCTGAAGGGGTTTATTTAATCCAGTTGAGATACGCACTAGCTTTTAATCAAATAAATAATTTTAGAATAATTAAATCCATCATTATTGAGTTGAAGACTGTTGAAGAAGAACGTTTTGTTGTTCATTTTGATCAAAAACAAGTGATTGGTTCGAATTAGTCAAATTTATGTATACTTGTACGGCCCTTTTTGTTGTTAATATATTGTTTACGTACAGCAATGATTTAATCATGAATTAAAAAAATAAATATTCAATTGTTTATTGAATTTTGAAAACAAGACTGAATACTTTAACCATTCTTCCAAGGATCGGTATCGTTTATTAATTAGAATAATTAAAGAATATGTTATTCTATAAATAATATTATAAGCAAATTGTCGACTGAGCCCATTTTTAAGAAAAAGCTTCTTCGATGGAATCATCAACTTTTTTTATCGAACACAGGTTATACTTTGATCGAGAAAATTTCACGAACAAAATATGCAACTGATAATTGGGTGGAAGTCACTTGCTGTCTTTAATTTGTTTTGAAAAGAATTATTTAACAAGTAGAACTTTGCAACTATAATAAAAAATTTAAGAACTTCCAAATTTATCAAATTCGAATTAGCAGCTTTCCAAATGTAAATACTTAGGTGAGTGTCTACACGGACCGAAAAAAAACGTGAGCCGTCGTGGGACGCCAGGCAGAAGTGATAACTTCATATGATGTAGGCATCATATCGTATGATACTGTATCATATTCTATCATAGCATATAATATTGTATCATATTGTATCATATAGTATCATTATGGTGTATCATAGTGTAACTTAGTACATCATGATGGATATCATATCATACTGTATCATATTATATGATATTGTTTCGTAATGTATCGCATTGCATCATATTGTATTATTTTGTATTATATTGTATCATATAATACTGTATCATATTACGTCATAATGTATCCTAATGTATCATACTTTATCATATCGTATGATGGTGTATCATATTGTACAGTATTGTTTTATATTAGCCATGTTGTATCATATTTATTGTATTGCATCATATTATATCTTTTTGCATCATATTTTATGATACTGTATCATAATCCATCATATTATCAAATAATACGATATTGTATCATACTGTATCACATTGCATTATATCGTATCATATTGTGTCATATAGTGTGATAGTGTATCGTAATGTAACATATTGTGCCATATTGTATCATAATACATCGTATTGCATTATATTGTATGATACTGTATCATATTCTATCATAATATATGATATTGTATCACATTGTATGGTATCGCATCATATTGTATTTTTTTGTATCATATTGTGTCATAGCATATGATATTGAATCATATTATATCATATATTGTGATAATGTAACATATTATATCATATTGTATTATATTACAGGGATCACAGCACAAAAGGAGCTCAAAAAAGGGGAAATAGGGTAATTTTCTCACTTAAAAGGGGAAAATAGGGGAAATATAAAACATTTATTTTAACATGTCGAAAAGAACAAACAACCTTTTTTTAAGAAATGTTATATTTTTAATTAATTGCCAATGATTTTTCAATGATTTCTGCCATTCAAGAATTTATTTTTAAAAATTTGATATACTTAGGTCGTTAGAAATCTATTCACAGTGATATAAAAAACTCAGAAAAAAAAAATAAAATGAGTTAAATACACAATTTTAAATGTTCAACATCGTTCTCATAAATATTTCTTTCCAAGATTTGTCATTTCTTCCTTACTATAATTAATACTTTCCATGTAAATTTAAAACTACACTCTTCAGTAGAGCGAAGTAAAAATGCTAAATAATTTGAATCATTTGAGCTGAAATTTGAACAATTTGTGGGTCGACATCCAAAACAAGTAAAGAAAAAAAATTTTGAAATAGGTTATCATCTTCTGTTCTCTTTTTTAAATTTACAATTAAAAATTTTGTTAATTCAAAAATAAATTTTGCCTTATTTTGAATTTTTCTTAAATGTACAAAAACCTGTTTTTTTAATTGATTCGAACCTGAAATTTCTTTAGCTTGAACCAAAGAAACATGTTATTATTTTTTATTCATGGGAAAAATTTGTTTCTTGGTGTTTATAACGTTCCAAAATAGCAAAAAAAATTTGAAATCCCAAAAATACTACATCACTACAAAAAAATTTTCCGAAAAAGTAAAATGATAAAATGTTTCTTTGGTTCAAGCTGAATAAATTTCAGGTTCGACATATTCAACTTTTTTAAAAATTTTTACATATGACTCACTAAAAAAAAACCCTTTTTGCACATTTTCAAAAAATTGTTACTGAGCAAAAAATGTATGTTTAAATTTCGTAATTTTTTATTATTGTTCACTAGTAAAAGCTGTAAATATAACAAATTCGTCATAATTTCTGAATAAATAGCAAAAATTCAGAAATAATTTATTTAAATGCTATAATTGCTTTAATTAATATGTAATAATGGGTACACTTACTAATTTCAGCGAATATGCCGGTCATTCAAATATTGTATTTTCAAATATCGTATATTTGAAAACAAAAGGGGAAAAAGGGTAAGTTTTGTTGAGAATAGGGGGAAAAATGGAAATTTCAAGAAAAAAGGGGAAATTAAGAAAAAAGGGCACACTGATATGGTGTCGTATTGCGTCATATTGTATGATACTGTATCATATTCCATCATATTGCATGATAAGGTATCACACTGTATTATATTGTATTATATTGTATGAGAGAGGAGAGAACGAGAGTACGGAATTTTTGGTTCAAATAGCCCCTTTTCGAGCTCTATTCATACCGAAAAAATCCGGCTATTCGTACGGAAATTTCGGTAGCCGTAGCCATGGCCAATACTTAAAATGTTCAAAATTTAACAAGCTAAAGTTAAATCATATAAATTCTAAATTCCATATGAGAACTTTGGCTGTTTCTTTTTTACATAAATATATTTTTTTTCTACTCCAATAAACAAATTGAGAGGGAGGGGGGGGGG